>CAUYUJ010009649.1:0-32972 GCA_963575745.1 Prorocentrum cordatum
CCTCCTCCTCCTCCTCCTCCTCCTCCTCCTCCTCCTCCATGTCTGCGATCGCCTGGACTTTCCCTCCCTGGAGCACACCGAGAGCAGACGCCCTCGTGGAGGGCCCCGGAGGGCTCGACGGGGAGAGGGCCCTCGGGAGTTGGAGCGCCCCGCAGCCGGGAGGAGCGCGCGACATGGCGTGCCGCCGCGGCGCGCTCGGCGCGTGGGCCTCCCCGCGCCTCGAGCACCACGGGTGCAGCCCGGCTTGGGCGAGGAGCCCTCAGGCCGACCCAGCGCTCGGTCGGGCATGTCCCCCCTACGAGCGGATGGTTGGGCGAGGAATGAAAAATAGTCAAAATATACCCAACAATAAACCCAAAAAAATCCAAAAAACGTCCCCAGACTATCTTTTTACCATTTGGGAACATTCCTCCTGCAGAGGGACATGCCCAACTTGAACCAGCATCGTGCGACGCCTCGCCCCCGAGCCCCGGGAGCCGACGCAGCCCCACCGGCTCTGTCCAGCTGCCCCTCCCGGCTCCCCCTCGTGGCCCACCGCCTTCATCATCATCATCATCATCATCATCATCATCATCATCATCATCATCATCATCATCATCATCATCATCATCATCATCATCGTCATCTTCATCATCATCATCATCATCATCATCATCAGCGGCAGCAGCATGATGCAGATGATCTGCATCAGCATCAGCATCAGCATTAGCATCAGCACCAGCAACAGCAGCATCAGCATCATCATAATCAGCATCAGCATCTTCATCAGCATCATCATCATCAGCAGCAGCATCATCAGCATCTTCATCCTCATCACCATCAGCATCAACATCATCAGCATCATCCTCTTCAGCAGCATCAGCATCATCAGCATCAGCAGCATCAGCAGCATCAGCATCGGCATTTAGAATCAGCATCATCATCATCACCATCAGCATCAACATCATCAGCATCAGCATCATCATTATCAGCATCAGCATCATCATCAGCACCAGCATCAGCATTATCATTATCTTCATCAGCAGCATCATCATCAGCATCAGCATCACCAGCAGCAGCAGCATCATCATCGTGGTCATCATCATCATCATCAGCATCAGCATCAGCAGCATCATCATCATCATCTTCATCATCATCATCATCACCATCATCAGCATCGTCATCATCAACATCATCACCAGCAGCAGCATCAACATATCCACCTCCCTCATCATCACAATCATCATCATCTTCATCATCATCAGCATCAACATCAGCAGCATCAGCATCATAATCAGCATCAGCATCAGCATCATCAGCATCACCATTATCATCATCAGCAGCATCTGCATCATCACCAGCACCAGCATCAGCATCAGCATCAGCAGCATCAGCAGCATCAGCATCAATAGCATCATCATCACCATCAGCATCAGCATCATCAGCATCAGCATCAGCATCAACATCAACATCAGCAGCATCAGCATCAGCAATATCAGCATCAGCATCAGCATCAGCATCCGCATCATCATCAGCATCAGCATCATCAACATCAACATCATCATCATAAGAATCATCATCAGCATCATCTTCATCATCACCATCAGCAACATCATCAGCATCAGCATCAGCACCGGCATCAGCATCATCATCATAATCTTCACCTTCGTCTTCATCATCATGATCAGCATCATCACCTTCATCATCACCATGAGCATCATCATCAGCATCTGCATCATCATCAACAGCAGCATCATCATCAGCAGCATTAGCATCAGCGCCAGCATCAGCATCAGCATCAGCATCAGCATCAGCATCAGCATCAGCATCAGCATCAACATCATCATCTGCATCAGCATCAGCATCATCAGCAGCATAAGCATCATGGGCAGCATCAGCATCAGCATCAACATCAGCAGCATCAGCATCGTCAGCATCAGCATCAGCATCATCATCAGCATCAGCATCAGCATCATCATCAGCATCATCAGCAGCATCATCTTCAGCATAATCAGCATCATCATCAGCATCAGCATCAGCATCAGCAGAATCATCATCATCATTATCAGCATCAGCATCAGCATCATCATCACCAGCATCATCATCACCATCAGCATCATCATCAGCATCAGAGTGAGCATCATCATCATCATCAGATTCACCTCCATCACCACCATCATCATCATCATCATCATCATCATCATCATCATCATCATCATCATCATCTTCATCATCTTCATCGTCTTCATCGTCTTCATTAGCATCCCCATCATCCACATCATTACCATCAGCATCATCGTCAGCAGCATCAGCATCAGCATCAGCAGCATCATCATCATCAGCATCAGCATCAGCATTATCACATCATGTTCACCTTCATCATCATCACCACCATCACCATCATCAGCATCAGCATCCCCATCATCATCAGCAGCAACAGCATCACAATCAGCATCAACATCAGCATCATCACCATCACAAGCATCATCATCATCAGCAGCATCAGCATCATCATCAGCATCAGCATCAACATCAGCAGCAGCAGAAGCATCAGCATCAGCATCATCATCATCATCAGCATCTGCATCAACATCAGCATCATCATCAGCATCAGCATCAGCATCATCATCACCAGCATCAGAGCCTCATCAGCAGCATAATCATCAGCATCGAAAATCAGGATCATCATCATCAGCATCAGCATACTCACCTTCATCACCATCATCACCATCATCGTCATCATCAGCATCATCATCACCATCATCGTCAGCATCATCCCCATCATCATTAGAATCAGCATAATCGTCAGCGGCATCAGCATTAGCATCATCATCAGCAGCACCAGAAGCATCATATTCACCTGTATCAGCATCACCACCACCATCATCATCATCATCAACAGCATGAGCATCTTCATCAGCATCAGCATCAGCATCATCATCATCAGCACCATCATCATCAGCATCAGCATCATCATCAGCAGCATCAGCATCATCATCAGCATCAGCATCAACCAGCGTCATCATCATCAGCAGCATCAGCACCATCAGCATCAGCATCAGCATCAGCATCAGCATCAGTATCAGCAGCAGCAGCAGCATCATCAGCATCAGCATCGCCAGCATCAGCATCAGCATCATCATCACCATCAGCATCAGCATCAACAACATAAGCATCATCCTCATCATCAGCATCAGCATCAGCATCAGCATCAGCATCAGCATCAGCATCAACATCAAAGCATCATCAGCATCATCATCAGCAGCATCAACATCAGCATCAGCATCATCACCATCATCATAACCAGCATCCTCATCCTCATCATCATCACCCTCGGCATTAGCATCAGCATTAGCATCATCAGCATCAGCATCAGCATCATCATCATCAGCATCATCATGATATTCACCCTCATCGTCATCATCATCATCACCGTCAGCATCATCACCATCATCATCACCTTCAGCATCAGCATCATCAGCATCATCAGCACCATCACCATCATCATCATCACCATCATCACCAACATCATCATCCTCAGCATCAGCATCAGCAGCATCATCATCAGCATCAGCATCAGCACCAGCATCAGGATCAGCATTATCATCAGCATCATCATCAGCATCAGCATCAGCAGCATCATCAGCATCAACATCATCGTCAGCATCAGCATCAGCATCAGCATCATCATCACCATCAGAGTCAGCATCATCAGCATCAGCATCAGCAACATAAGCATCATCATCATCAGCATCAGCATCGGCATCAGAAGCATCATCAGCATCATCATCAGCAGCATCAACATCAGCATCAGCATCATCACCATCATCATAACCAGCATCCTCATCTTCATCATCATCACCATCAGCACTAGCATCATCATTAGCATCATCAGCATCAGCATCAGCATCATCATCATCAGCATCATGATGTTCACCTTCATCGTCATCATCATCACCATCAACATCATCACCATCATCATCATCATCAGCATCAGCATCATCAGCATCATCAGCAACATCACCATCATCATCACCACCATCATCACCAGCATCATCATCCTCAGCATCAGCATCAGCAGCATCATCATCAGCATCAGCATCAGCACCGGCATCAGGATCAGCATTATCATCAGCATCATCATCAGCATCAGCATCAGCAGCATCATCAGCATCAACATCAGCATCATCGTCAGCATCAGCATCAGCATCAGCATCACCATCAGAGTCAGCATCATCAGCATCAGCAGCAGCATCATCATTATCAGCATCAGCATCAGCATCACCATGAGCAGCATCATCAGCATCATCAGCATCAGCAGCATCATCATCAGCATCATTATCACCAGAAGCATCATCATCACCATCAGCATCAGCATGATCAGCATCATCATCAGCATCATCAGCATCATCAGCATCAGCATCAGCAGCATCATCAGCATCAGCATCAGCATCATCATCAGCATCATCATCAGCATCATCACCAGCATCATGAGCATTTTCATCATCATCTTCAGCATCATCTTCATCAGCATCAGCACCATCACAATCAGCATCATCATCATCACCATCAGCATCAGCATCAGCAGCAGCATCAGCATCATCAGCAGCATCAGCATCAGAATCAGCATCAGCATCAGCAGCATCATCATCAGCATCATCAACATAAGCGATCATCATCGTCACCAGCATCATCATCATCACCAGCATCGTCAGCATCAGCATCAGCAGCAGCATCAGCATCAGCATCAGCAGCATCAACATCAGCATCAGCATCAGAAGCATCATCACCAGGATCATCATCATCATCATCATCATCATCATCATCATCAGCATCATCATCATCTTCATCATCATCGTCATCACCATCAGCATCAGCATCAGCATCAGCAGCAGCTTTAGCAGCATCAGCATCATCATAACCATCAGAGTCAGCATCATAATCATCATCGCCTTCATGATCATCATCATCATCATCATCATCATCATCAGCAGCATGATCAGCATCAGCCGCATCAGCAGCATCATCATCAGCAGTATCATCAGCATGATCAGCATCAGCATCAGCATCAGCATCATCATCATCAGCAGCATCAGCATCAGCATCAGCATCGTCAGCAACAGTATCAGCATCATCATCACCATCCGCATCAGCATCGTCAGCATCATCAGCATCATCAGCATCAGCATCAGCAGCATTATCAGCATCAATATCAGCATCATCAGCATCAGCATCATCAGCATCAGCATCATCACCAGCATCAGCAAAATCTCAATCCTCACCATCAGAATCAACCGCATCAGCATCAGCATCAGCATCAGCATCAGCATCAGCATCATCACCATCAGCATCATCATCAGTATCAGCAGCAGCATCACCATCAGCGTCAGCATCACCATCAGCGTCATCAGCATCATCATCAGCAGCATCAGAAGCATCACCATCAGCATCATCACAGCAGCAGCATCAGCATCAGCATCAGCATCATCACCAGCATCAGCACCATAATCAGCATCAGCGTCAGCCTCAGCGTCAGCATCAGCAGCATATCATCAGCAGCATCATCAGCATCAGCATCAGCGGTATCATCAGCATCATCATCAGCATCAGCACAGTCAGCATCAGCATCTGCATCATCATCATCATCAGCATCAGCATCAGCATCATCACCAGCATCAGCATCAGCATCAGCATCAGCAGCATTATTAGCATCAACTTCGGCATCATCAGCATCATCATCAGCATCAGCATCAGCATCAGAAGCATCAGCATCATGAGCATCAGCATCATCAGCATCAGCATCAGCATCATCAGCGGCATCAGTATCAGCATCAGCATCAGCATCAGCATCAGCGCCAGCATCAGCATCAGCATCATCACCAGCAGCATCATCATCAGCAGCATCATCAGCATCAGCATCAGCAGCAGCATCATCAGCATCATCATCGGCATCAACATCGTCAGCATCAGCATCAGCATCGGCATCAGCATCATCAGCATCATCATCAGCATCATCAGCATCATCAGCAGCATCATCAGCGTCATCAGCATCAGCATCAGCAGCATCATCAGCATCAGCATCATCAGCATCATCATCAGCATCAGCATCACCAGCATCATGATCATCATCATCATCAGCTTCATCAGCATCAGCATCATCAGCATCAGCATCATCATCAGCATCAGCATCAGCATCATTAGCACCAGCATCAGCATCAACACCAGATTCCTAATCATCACCATCAGCATCAGCATCCACATCAGCATCATCGTCGGCATCACCATCACCATCAGCATCAGCATCATCAGCCGCATCAGCATCAGCAGCAGCTTCAGCGACATCAGCATCAGCATCATCAGCATCAGCATCAGCAGCCTCATCAGCATCAGCATCAGCATCAGCATCGTCAGCATCAGCATCGACAGCATCATCAGCATCAGCATCAGCATCATCAGCAGCATCAGCATCAGCATCATTATCATCAGCAGCATGAGCATCGGCATCAGCATCATCATCAGCATCATCAGCATCATCATCATCATGAGTAACATCATCACCACCATCATCACCATAAGCAGCAGCATCATCGTCGTCATCATCACCATCAGCATCATCATCAGCATCAGCATCAGCATCATGCATCATCAACATCAGCATCAGCATCCTCATCAGCGTCATAATCGGCAGCATCAGCAGCAGCATCAGCAGCAGCATCATCAGCAGCATCATCAGCAACATCATCAGCATCAGCATCAGCAGCATCATCAGCATCACCATCATCATCAGCATCAGCATCATCACCAGGAGCATCAGCATCATCATCACCGTCAGCATCAGCATTACCAGCATCATCAGTATTATCAGCAGCATCATCAGCATCAGCAGCCGCATCCGAAGCATCATCAGCATCAGCATCAGCATCAGCAGCATCATTATCAGCATCAGCATCACCACCATCACCACCAGCATCATCAGCAGCATCAGCAGCATCAGCATCAGCAGCATCATCATGATCAGCATCAGCATCAGCATCAGCAGCATCATCATCAGCAGCATCATCAGCATCATCAGCAGTCACAGCATCAGCATCAGCAGCATTATCACCATCAGCATCAGCATCACCATCAGCATCATCAGCATTAGCATCATCATCAGCATCTGCATCAGCAGCATCATCAGCATCAACATCAGCATCAGCATCATCATCAGTATAACCAGCATCACCATCTTCCTAAGCATCGTCAGCATCTTCATCATCATCACCATCAGCATCAGCATCAGCATCAGCAGCATCATCAGCATCAGCATCAGCATCAGCGTCATTACAATCAGC
This sequence comes from Prorocentrum cordatum, assembly GCA_963575745.1. Lineage (NCBI taxonomy): Eukaryota > Dinophyceae > Prorocentrales > Prorocentraceae > Prorocentrum > Prorocentrum cordatum. The sequence continues at coordinate 7,314 of CAUYUJ010009649.1, forward strand.
ATCATCATCGGCATCATCATCAACATCATCACCAGCATCAGCATCAGTATCAGCATCAGCATCAGCATCAGCACCATCATCATCAGCATCAGCATCAGCATCAGCATCATCACCATCAGCATCAGCATCAGCAGCATCATCAGCATCATCATCAGCAGCATCATCAGCATCAGCATCAGCAGCATCGTCAGCATCATCATCAGCATCAGCATCGTCAGCATCAGCATCAGCATCATCATCACCATCAGCACCAGCATCATCAGCATCAGCATCAGCAGCAGCATCAGCATCAGCATCAGCATCATCACCAGCATCATCATCAGCATCATCATCATCACCATCAGCATCAGCAGCATCATCAGCATCATCAGCATCAGCATCGTCAGCATCAGCATCATCATCATCAGCAGCATCAGCATCAAGAGCATCATCAGCATCATCATCAGCAGCATCATCAACATTACCATCATCACTATCAGCATAATCATCATCAACATCTGCATCACCATCAACATCAGCATCAGCATCATCAGCATCAGCATCAGCATCATCATCAGCATCACCATCAGCAGCATCAGCATCAGCAACATCATCAGCAGCATCATGGGCAGCAGCATCAGCATCAGCATCAGCATCAGCACCACCATCATCATCAGTATCAGCATCAGTATCGTCAGCGTCAGCATCATCATCACCATCAGCATCAGCATCATCAGCATTATCAGCAGCATCCTCGTCAGCATCAGCAGCATCATCAGCATCAACATCACATCAGCATCAGCATCATCATCATCACCATCAGCATCAGCATCAGCGTCATCAGATTCCCCAGCATCATTAAAATCAACATCAGCATCAGCATCAGCATCAGCATCAGCATCAAAAATCAGCATCAGCACCATGCGCCACCAGCATCAGCATCAGCATCAGCATCAGCACCATCAGCATCATCGTCGGCATCAGCATCAGCAGCATCATCAGCAGCATCAGCATCAGCATCAGCATCATCATCAGCAGCAGCATCATCAGCAGCATTTGCATCAGCATCAGCAGCATCATCAGCATCAGCATCAGCATCATCACCATCACCATCAGCATCAGCATCATCATCACCATCAGCATCAGCATCAGCAGCATCAGCATCATCATCAGCAGCATCATCATCAGAAACATCAGCATCACCATCAGCAGCATCATCAGCAGCATCATCGGCATCAGCATCATCTTCATCATCAGCAGCATGATAATCAGCATCAGCATCAGCATCAGCATCATGTATAATCAGCATCACCATCAGCATCAGCATCATCACCATCAGCATCATCACCAGCATCATCAGAATCAGTATCAGCATCAGCATCAGCAGCATCAGCATCAGCATCATCATCAGCAGCATCATCATCAGGAGCATCATCAGCATCAGCATCATCAGCATCATCAGCATCAGCATCAGCATCTGCATCGTCAGCATCAGCATCACCATTAGCATTATCATCACCATCAGCATCAGTATAATCAGCAGCATCATCATCATCATCAGCAGCAGCATCAGCAGCAACATCAGCTTCATCAGCATTATCATCAGCATCAGCATCAGCATCATCACCATCAGCATCGGCATCCTCATCATCATCATCAGCATCAGCAGCATCATCACCATCAGCATCAGCATCATGCATCATCAGCATCAGCATCATCATCAGCAGCATCACCATCATCACCATCAGCAGCATCAGCATCTTCATCGTCATCAGCATCATCATTACCAGCATCAGCATCATGCAGCAGCAGCAGCAGCATCATCAGCATCATCAGCAGCATCATCACCATCAGCATCATCATCAGCATCAGCAACACCATCATCATCATCATCAGCGTCATCAGCAGCATTAACCTCATCACCATCAGCAGCCTCATCATCTTCATCATCATCAGCATCAGCATTACCAGCATCAGCATCAGCAGCATCAGCAGCATCATCAGCAGCATCAGCATCAGTATCATCAGCAACATCATCAGCATCAGCATCAGCATCATCAGCATCCTCAGCATCATCACCAGCATCAGCATCGCCGTCATCACCATCAGCATCAGCATCATCAGCATCAGCATCAGCATCAGCATCATCACCAGCAGCATCAGCATCAGCATCATCATCAGCATCACCATCAGCATCAGTATCATCATCAACATCATCATCAGAATCATAATCAGCATCAGCATCAGCATCAGCGTCATCACCCTCAGCATCATCACCAGCATCATCAGCAGCAGCATCAGCAGCTTCATCAGCAGCATCATCAGCAGCATCATCAGCATCAGCATCAGCATCATCATCACCATCAGCATCATCATCAGCATCAGCATCGTCAGAATCAGCATCAGCATCATCAGCATCAACATCAGCAGCAGCATCATCAGCAACATCATCAGCATCAGCATCAGCATCAGCATCAGCATCATCAGCATCATCAGCATCATCAGCATCAGCATCGCCATCATCACCATCAGCATCATCAGCATCAGCACCATCGTCCGTATCACCATCATCATCATCATCATCATCATCAGCTTCATCATCATCACCATTCGCGTCGGCATCATGCATCATCAGCATCAGCATCAGCATCAGCATCAGCATCAGCATCATCATCAGCGTCATCATCACCATCAGCATCATCATCAGCAGCATCACCATCCGCAGCAGCATCATCAGCATCATCAGCATCATCATCAGCATCAGCATCGTCAGCATCAGCATCAGCAGCATCATCATCACCATCAGCATCAGTATCATCAGCAGCAACATCAGCATCAGCATCAGCATCACCATCATAAGCAGCAGCAGCATCATCATCAGCATCAGCATCACCATCATCAGCATCAGCATCAGCATCATCATCAGCATTACCATCATCACCATCATAATCATCAGCATCTTCATCATCATCACCATCAGCATCAGCATCAGCATCAGCATCATGCATCATCAGCATCAGCATCAGCATCAGCATCAGCATCGTCATCATCATCAGCATCAGCATCAGCAGCATCAGCATCAGCATCAGCATCAGCAGCATCATCATCAGCATCATCAGCATCAGCAGCATCATCAGCATCAGCACCAGCATCATCAGCATCAGCATCATCATCAGCATCAGCATCGTCAGCATCAGCATCAGCATCATTAACAGCATCAGCATCAGTATTAGTATCATCAGCAGCAGCAGCATTAGCATCAGCATCAGCATCAGCATCAGCAGCATCATCAGCATCATCAGCATCATCAGCATCAGCATCGCCATCATCACCATCAGCATCATCATCATCATCATCAGTACCATCATCATCACCATCATCACCATCAGCATCATCATCGTCATCGTCTTCATCATCATCAGCATCAGCATCAGCATCAGCAGCAGCATCATGCATCAGCACCATGTAACATCAGCATCAACATCAGCAGCATCAACATCATCACCATCAGCATCAGCATCGGCATCATCAGCACCAGCATCAGCATCAGCAGCATCAGCATCATCATCAGTAGCATCATGAGCAGCAGAATCATCAGCATCAGCATCAGCAGCATCATCAGCATCATTATCAGCATCAACATCGTCAGCATCAGCATCACCATCAGCATCGTCATCACCATCAGCATCAGTATCATCAGCAGCATTATCAGCATCAGCATCAGCATCATCAACAACATCAGCATCATCAGCATCAGCAGCATCAGCATCACCATCATCAGCATCAGCATCATCAGCATCAGCATCCACATCGTCATCATCATCAGCATCAGCATCATCAGCATCTTCATCATCACCATCACCATCAGCATCAGCATCAGCAGCATCATGCATCATCAGCACCAGCATCAGCATCAGCATCATCATCATCATCAGCGTCATAATCAGCATCAGCATCAACATCATCAGCATCAGCGTCATCAGCATCATCATCAGCAACATCATCATCAGCAGTCTCATCAGCATCAGCATCAGCAGCATCATCAGAATCATCATCAGCATCAGCATCGTCCGCATCAGCATCAGCATCATCATCACCATCAGTATTAGTATCATCAGCAGCATCATCAACATCAGCATCAGCATCAGCATCAGCAGCATCATCAGCATCATCGTCGTCAGCATCATCATCAGCATCAGCATCACCATCATCACCATCAGCATCAGCATCATCAGCATCATCCTCAGCATCACCATCATCACCATCAGCATCATCATCATCATCATCATCATATTCATCAGCATCACCATCAGCATCAGCATCAACATCAGCATCATGCATCATCAGCATCAGCATCAGCATCAGCATCAGCAGCATCATCATCAGCATCATCATCGGCATCATCAGCATCAGCAGCATCAGCATCAGCATCATCATCAGCAGCATCATCAGCAGCATCACCAGCATCAGCATCAGCCGCATCATCAGCAGCATCATCAGCATCAGTATCGTCATCATCGGCATCAGCATCACCATCCTCAGCATCATCAGCTTCAGTATCAGCAGCAGCATCATCATCGTCAGCATCATCATCATCAGCATCAGCACCCTGATCAACAGCATCACCATCATCACCATCAGCATCATCACCATCAGCATCGGCATCACCATCAGCATCACCATCAGCATCATCATCAGCATCAGCATCAGCATCAGCATCATCAGCATCGTCATCAGCATCAGCATCAGCAGCATCAGCATCAGCATGAGCAGCATCAGCATCAGCATCATCATCAGCGTCAGCATCAGCAGCATGATCAGCATCAGCATCAGCAGCATCATCAGCATCATCATCAGCACCATCAGCATCATCATCATCATCAGCAGCAGCATGCATCATCAGTATCAGTTTCATCAGCAGCATCATCAGCATCAGCATCAGCATCAGCATCATCAGCATCATCAGCATCATCAGCATCATCAGCATCAACATCAGCATCATCAGCATCAACATCAGCATCATCAGCAGCATCATCATCAGCATCAGCAGCATCATCGTCTTCATCATCATCACCATCAGCATCAGCATCAGCATCATGCATCATGCACCATCAGCATCAGCATCAGCATCAGCAACATCATCATCAGCATCATCGTATTCATCATCATCACCATCAGCATCAGTATCAGCATCATCAGCATCAGCATCATCAGCATCAGCATCGTCTGCAGCATCAGCAGCATCAGCATCATCATCAGCATCAGCATCAGCAGCATCATCAGCATCATCATCATCATCATCAGCATCAGCATCACCATGAGCAGCAGCAGCATCAGCATCACCATCAGTATCAGTTTCATCAGCAGCATCATCAGCATCAGCATAGGCATCAACATCAGCATCAGCATCAGCATCATCAGCATCAGCATCAGTATCGTCATCATCATCAGCATCAGCATCACCATCATCAGCATCAGCATCAGCATCATCATCAGCATCCTCATCATCACCATCAGCATCAGCATCATCAGCATCATCATCATCACTATCAGCATCAGCATCAGCATCAGCGTCACGCATATCAGCATCGGCATTAGCATCAGCATCACATCAGCATCATTAGCATCCCCATCAGCATCCCCATCAGCATCACCATCAGCATCATCATCAGCATCAGCATCATCAGCATCAGCATCAGCAGCATCGTCAACAGCCAGCATCATCAGCATCAGCAGCATCAGCAGCATCAGCATCAGCAGCATCATCAGCATCATCATCAGCATCAGCATCGTCAGCATCAGCATCGTCAGCATGAGCATCACCATCAGCATCACCATCAGCATCAGCATCAGCATCACCATCAGCATCAGCATCAGCATCAGCATCATGCATCATCAGCATCAGCAGCCGCATCAGCATCATCGGCATCAGCATCATCATCAGCATCATCACCAGCATCGTCAGCATCAGCATCATCAGCACCAGCATCAGCATCATCATCAGCAGCATCAGCGTCAGCATCAGCATCAGCATCAGCAGCATCCTCAGCAGCATGATCAGCATATTCAGCATCAGCATGAGCAGCATCAGTATCAGCACCATCAACATCAGCATCAGTATCATCAGCATCATCATCAGCATCAGCGGCAGCATCAGCATCATCAGCATTATCAGCATCATCGGCATCATGATCAGCATCACCATCATCAGCATCAGCATCAGCATCATCAAAAGCATCACCATCATCATCAGCGTCACCATCATCATCTTCATCATCAGCAGCATCAGCGTCAGCAACAGCATCATGCATCACGCATGATCAGCATCAGCATCAGCATGAGCATCAGCATCAGCATCATCATCAGCATCATCAGCATCAGCATCAGCATCAGCAGCATCAGCAGCATCATCAGCATCATCACCAGCATCAGCATCATCAGCATCAGCACCAGCATCAGCAGCATCATCAGCATAAGCATCAGCAGCATCATCAGCATCATCATCAGCATCAGCATCGTCAGCATCAGCATCAGCATCAGCATCACCATCAGCATCAGAGCCATCAGCAGCATCATCAGCATCAGCATCAGCATCATCAGCATCATCATCAGCATCAGCATCAGCATCATCATCATCATCATCAGCATCAGCATCATCATCACCATCAGCATCAGCATCATTAGCAGCATCATCATCAGCATCAGCATCAGCATCAGCAGCAACATCAGCATCAGCAGCATCATGAGCATCATCATCATCATCAGCATCAGCATCAGCATCAGCATCAGTATCAGTATCATCAGCAGCATCATCAGCATCAGCATCAGCCTTAGCATCGTCAGCATCAGCATCATCATCAGCATCATCATCAGATTCAGTATCATCAGCGACATCAGCATCATCAGCATCAGCATCAGCATCAGCAGCATCAGCAGCATCATCAGCATCATCACCAGCATCAGCATCATCAGCATCAGCATCAGCATCAGCATCAGCATCATCATCAGCATCAGTATCATCCGCAGCATCATGAGCATCATCATCACCATCAGCATCTTCATCATCATCATCATCAGCATCAGCATCGTCAGCATCATCATCAGCATCAGCGTCAGCAACAGCATCATGCATCACGCATGATCAGCATCAGCATCAGCATGAGCATCAGCATCAGCATCAGCATCAGCATCATCAGCATCAGCATCAGCAGCATCAGCATCATCAGCATCAGCATCATCATCAGCAGCATCATCCGCAGCATCATCAGCATCAGCATCAGCAGCATCATCAGCATAAGCATCAGCAGCATCATCAGCATCATTATCAGCATCAGCATCGTCAGCATCAGCATCAGCATCAGCATCACCATCAGCATCAGAGCCATCAGCAGCATCATCAGCATCAGCATCAGCATCAGCATCACCATCAGCATCAGTATCATGCATCATCAGCATCAGCATCAGCATCAGCATCAGCATCATTATCAGCATCAGCATCAGCAGCATCAGCATCAGCATCATCATCAGCATCATCATCAGCAGCATCATCAGCATCAGCATCAGCAGCATCATCAACATCAGCATCAGCAGCATCATGAGCATCATCACCAGCATCAGCATCGTCAGCATCAGCATCAGCATCAGCATCAGCATCACCATTAGCACCAGTATCATCAGCAGCATCATCAGCACCAGCATCAGCATCAGCATCACCACCATCACCATCATCATATGCATCATCATCAGCATGACCATCAGCAGCATTGGCATCAGCATCAGCATCATCATCAGCAGCATCAGCATTAGCATCGTCAGCATCAGCATCAGCATCAGCATCATCATCAGCATCAGTATCATCAGCACCATCATCATCATCATCATCATCAGCATCAGCATCAGCAGCATCAGCAGCGTCATCAGCATCATCACCAGCATCAGCATCATCAGCATCAGCATCAGCATCAGCATCAGCATCAGCACCATCATCAGCATCAGAGCATCAGTACCATCAGCAGCATCATGAGCATCATCATCACCATCAGCATCTTCAGCCTCATCATCAGCATCAGCATCGTCAGCATCAGCATCAGCATCATCATCACCATCAGCATCAGCATCACCATCATCACCATCAGCATCATCAGCATCAGCATCAGCATCAGCATCAGCATCAGCATCATCATCAGCATCAGCATCAGCAGCATCAGCATCAGCACCATCATCAGCAGCAGCAGCATCAGCAGCATCAACAGCATCAGCATCAGCAGCATCATCAACATCAGCATCAGCAGCATCATGAGCATCATCATCAGCATCAGCATCGTCAGCATCAGCATCAGCATCAGCATCACCATCACCATCAGTATCATCATCAGCATCATCAGCATCAGCATCAGCATCAGCATCACCACCATCACCATCAGAATCTTCATCATCATCAGCAGCTCCATCAGCAGCATCAGCATCAGCATCAGCATCAGCATCAGCATCAGCAGCATCAGCATTAGCATCGTCAGCATCAGCATCATCATCATCATCATCATCAGCATCAGTATCATCAGCAGCATCATCATCATCAGCATCAACATCAGCAGCATCAGCAGCATCATCAGCATCATCACCAGCATCAGCATCATCATCAGCATCAGCATCAGCATCAGCATCATCATCAGCATCAGTATCGTCAGCAGCATCATGAGCATCATCATCACCGTCAGCATCTTCAGCATCATCATCAGCATCAGCATCGTCAGCGTCAGCATCAATATCATCATCACCATCAGCATCACCATCACCATCAGCATCATCATCAGCATCAGCAGCAGCATCAGCATCACCATCAGCATCAGTATCATGCATCATCAGCATCAGCATCCGCATCAGCATCAGCATCAGCATCATCATCAGCATCAGCATCAGCAGCATCAGCATCAGCATCATCATCAGCAGCAGCATCATCAGCAGCATCATCAGCATCAGCATCCGCAGCATCATCAACATCAGCATCATCAGCATCATGAGCATCATCATCAGCATCAGCATCGTCAGCATCAGCATCAGCATCAGCATCAGCATCAGCATCACCATCAGCATCAGTATCATCAGCAGCATCATCAGCATCAGCATCAGCATCAGCATCACAACCATCGCCATCATCATCTTCATCATCATCAGGAGTCCCATCAGCAGCATCAGCATCAGCATCAGCATCTGCATCAGCAGCATCAGCATTAGCATCATCATCAGCAGCATCATCAGCAGCATCATCATCAGCATCAGTATCATCAGCAGCATCAGCATCATCATCATCATCATCATCATCATCATCAGCATCAGCATCGGCATCAGCAGCATCAGCAGCACCATCAGCATCATCAGCATCAGCACCAGCATCATCAGCATCATCATCAGCATCATCATCAGCATCACCATCAGCATCATCATCAGCATCAGTATCACCAGCAGCATCATGAGCATCCTCATCACCATCAGCATCTTCAGCATCATCATCAGCATCAGCATCGTCAGCATTAACATCAGCATCATCATCACCATCAGCATCAGCATCACCATCATCACCATCAGCATCATCAGCATCATCAGCATCATCATCAGCATCAGCATCACCATCAGCATCAGTATCATGCATCATCAGCATCAGCATCACCATCAGCATCAGCATCGTCATCAGCATCAGCATCAGCAGCATCAGCATCAGCATCATCATCAGCAGCAGCATCATCAGCAGCATCATCAGCATCAGCATCAGCATCATCATCAACATCAGCATCAGCAGCATCACGAGCATCATCATCAGCATCAGCATCGTCAGCATCAGCATCAGCATCAGCATCAGCATCACCATCAGCATCAGTATCATCAGCAGCATCATCAGCATCAGCATCAGCATCAGCATCAGCACCATCATCATCATCATCTTCATCATCATCAGAAGCACCATCAGCAGCATCAGCATCAGCATCAGCATCATCATCAGCAGCAGCAGCATTAGCATCGTCAGCATCAGCATCATCATCAGCATCATCATCAGCATCAGTATCATCAGCACCATCATCATCATCATCAGCATCATCATCAGCATCAGCATCAGCATCAGCAGCATCAGCAGCATCATCAGCATCATCACCAGCATCATCATCATCATCAGCATCAGCATCAGCATCAGCATCAGCATCATCATCAGCATCAGTATCATCAGCAGCATCATCAGCATCAGCATCAGCATCAGCATCACCATCAGCATCAGTATCATGCATCATCAGCATCAGCATCAGCATCAGCATCAGCATCATCATCAGCATCAGCATCAGCAGCATCAGCATCAGCATCATCATCAGCAGCATCATCATCATCAGCAGCAGCATCATCAGCATCAGCATCAGCATCATCATCAACATCAGCATCAGCAGCATCATGAGCATCATCATCAGCCTCAGCATCGTCAGCATCAGCATCAGCATCAGCATCAGCATCAGCATCACCATCAGCATCAGTATCATCAGCAGCATCATCACCATCAGCATCAGCATCAGCATCACCACCATCACCATCAGCATCTTCATCATCATCAGCAGCACCATCAGCAGCATCAGCATCAGCATCAGCATCAGCATCAGCAGCATCAGCATTAGCATCGTCAGCATCAGCAGCATCATCAGCATCATCATCAGCATCAGTATCATCAGCATCATCATCATCATCATCATCATCATCATCATCAGCATCAGCATCAGCAGCATCAGCAGCATCATCAGCATCATCACCAGCATCAGCATCATCAGCATCAGCATCAGCATCAGCATCAGCATCATCATCAGCATCAGTATCATCGGCAGCATCATGAGCATCATCATCACCATCAGCATCTTCAGCATCATCATCAGCATCAGCATCGTCAGCATCAGCATCAGCATCATCATCACCATCAGCATCAGCATCACCATCATCACCATCAGCATCATCATCATCAGCATCAGCATCAGCATCACCATCAGCATCAGTATCAGTATCACGCATCATCACCATCAGCATCAGCATCAGCATCAGCATCATCATCACCATCAGCATCAGCAGCATCAGCATCAGCATCATCATCAGCAGCATCATCATCAGCAGCATCATCAGCATCAGCATCAGCAGCATCATCAACATCAGCATCAGCAGCATCATGATCATCGTCATCAGCATCAGCATCGTCAGCATCAGCATCAGCATCAGCATCAGCATCAGCATCAGCATCACCATCAGTATCATCAGCAGCATCATCAGCATCAGCATCAGCATCAGCATCACCACCATCACCATCATCATCTTCATCATCATCAGCAGCACCATCAGCAGCATCAGCATCAGCACCATCATCAGCATCAGCAGCATCAGCAGCATCAACATTCTCTCCGCTTCCTCCCAACCCGCGACCCCGCCAGGGACGTCCTCCGCGGCCCTGCCCGGCCACGGGCAGGGCCCCCAGCGGGCCCACAAGTTGCCCCCGGGTGCACGACCCCAGCGTGCGGGCCCAGAGCGCACCATCAGCCCGCGGAGCACGTCACCCCGCAGGCTCATCCACGCCACCCTTCTGTGCCAAGGCTTAGGTCGGGCCTGTCCCCCTACAGGCGGAACTCGAACGAAAAATGAGAAATACCCAACTAAAGACCACCGAGATGTCCAGAAAAATACTGAAAACGTCGTCCCCCGATGATTTTGGGGGCTATGTCTGCACATCCCTCCTGTAGAGGGACAGGCCCGCCTGCAGCCAAGGCCCGCCACGGGTGGGCCGGCGGGCCCCTACTCCTCTCGCGCGCCCGGCGCGCGCGGCGGATCGCCACCAGCATCGGCTCAGCTGCGCGGGCCTATCCGCAGGCGTCGTCGGGGGCAAGCGGACGTGCGCGTCGCTTCGAGTGCGTCTGGATGTGTGGCGTGCGTCACCCTCTGGGACTTCGCCTCCGGCTCCTGTCCAAGGCGTTCCTTTTCCTGTGCAAGCTCCTCAGCACCGCCTGCACCCCGCGCCCTCCAGCCGCCTGAGGCCCCCCGCCCGCCTGTGCTCTGTCTCCCCAATTAGTGCTTTGCGCGGCCCGCCTAGCTCTTAACCGGAGGAGGCTCGCTCTCGACCCGCAGACAAACAAAAAAAATGTGTGGCGTGCGTCGCTGGGCTGGGCGCCGATAGCAACAGGGTGCGAGCAACGCGTTCGGGCTGGAGCCCCGCGTTCCAGCACGATATCGGGCCAGAAAGGAGAAAGCCAGCCATCACTGATCAGTTGGGGACGGCCACGGGCAGACGGAGGATGATGCCATGAGATGTGCAGGTCCTTCAGAGCTCAGCCAGATAGGAGCGAATGCCAGAAGTGCGATAGATGTGACCAGCATCAACCCCATGATGCAACGCCCTCTTCTACGCTGGTTACCCATGCCACTCGACGCAACCCCCACATCGAAGTCAAGGTGAGGCAGGCCTGAGTGGATTAGAATGAAGGGGGCTGTTTCCTGACAGAGTCTGCGCCGGTGGCGAGCGAGGCGGACGTTGCCAGCTCTATCGCTGCATCGTCATGTTCGTTCTCGTCGGCGGCAAGGTCAAAGTGCAGTGGCACGCGTGATCCATGCGATCTGGCCCGTGATCCGTGTGAAAAGCCAGGTGGCCGCTGTGATCTCCACCTACAAGAGGTATGAGTACGCAGTGCTTCCGTGTGAAAGATCACGAGGGTAACTAGCTTCTGCCGCGGACCACGGGCCAGATCACGCGGCTAACGCGCAGTGCCCTGGCAAACGCGTACGGCACGCGATTGACGGCGCGAACAGCGGCAGCGCAATAGCACTGCGGACACGCGCGCGGCGACAAAGGCGCGGGGCCAATGTGCAACCATCCTGAAATACATCGTCGCTGGGGCGGTCACCGCCGTCAATCCCCCAAAGCAAAGAATGGATGAGCAGACCCTGAGAGATGTGCTGACGACGCCATGCGCGCGAAAATCGTAATGTCGCAAACAATGGCAATACAACGTTCAATGACAGTTGTATCGCAGATGAAGATGAAGATGAAGACGTTGGCAGCGACGCTGCTGATGGCAACAAAGGTGGTGATGATGGTCGGCGGAACAGCGATGGCGATGCTGATCGTCATCATGGCAATGAGAGCGGCGATCAGACAAATCATGATTCGGACGTCGACGTCGATGGGTCGGCCGATCAGGTGGGCGAATAAATTCCCCCCTCCCCTCCCCGCCCAAAGTAGGCGGAACGCGCACCACTTGGCGCCACAGCGACTGCAATCGACATTGGAATGGGGCGGGTGGTGGGCAATGGCACTGATCATATGCTTTTATCTTCGGGGGGGGGGTAGTCTGACGGTGTGCGCACATCAGGGTAGAAGCCTGCGAGTCTCGACAGACCTTCCACAACAAGATGGTTGCCCACCCCAAGTGACCATACGTATCGTGTGGGGTGTCCTCGCACAAATTACTCATTCCTTGAAATGAACACGTTTTGGAGCGCCTTAAGGCTCATGCAGAAGCCCGAACACCCGATTCGCCCGAATCCCCAAGCGTCCCTGGACCCTTCAAGGATGCGGCGCGTCATCTCCCCAGGCCCTAAAACATACTCAAATACTCAAAGCGTTTCATAATCATGTCCCACCCGACGACCCCATGGAGGCTCGCAAGGCACGATGGCGGGATGAGCACGAGGCACTCTTGCTTTGCAAGACGGGGCAGTATCGTGGTGCCGAATCGGGTCTGCGAGGGGCTCCTTGCTGGTGCAGCTGCAAAGTCGAAAGTCGCGGCGAAGAATCACAGACGCACATGCCTGCATCAGCTCCTCGTGCTACACGGGCGCAACTGAAATGACCATTACTACGCGCCTGTTTAACGCTGCCTGATGCGGCACCGTTGCTGCACCGATGCTGCATTAGTATCCCAACGTCGGTACTACACCGATGAACCTCGAGTGTCGCAACAGAGTGAGTGGAGTGGTATGCATCATCATGTTGTCACGAACGGAGCGACAAGACTCACGTGCAAGTGGGGGTCCTGGGGATCGAAATGGTGGCTTTGCAGGCATGTGTTTGGCCTGCTGGACAGCGAATTGTTATTCGCAGCGTTCGTTTGGATGAGAAAGCAGGGACGAAGAAGTGAGAGCGCAATTACGGACGATCGTTTCACGCGTCATTGCGGTCAGCGCGGACGTCACCAGAATGACACGAATATACGCTGAGAGCGTATTGGCACAGCTGAGGTGAAGAAGAAGATGGCGAGAAGCAGAAAGGCAGAGTCATACACCTCTTACATGGTGGATATGTGTTGGGAGATGGTCCTTACGAGGAGATAGGCTTCCCGAAAGTATGAGTACTCAGAGCTTGCCTGAGGTATGCCTAGACACAGACTTCAGCGTTGTTTGGCCAGCACGCGAAATTCCTGAACCGCACGGCGATGGCTCCTGCGCAGAATGCCACAACACGCGGGGTGGTCAAGGTCCCGGCCTATCCCTGGGACTTCCAGTCGCAGCCATGGGGTCCTGCCTCTACCACCAGGATTGCCTGTACACCCTGCGAAATGCTTAAGAAATCATGGGTTAAGAAATTCATGATCTCAGAACTTCAATAAAAACCCAACATTTCTATTAAAATCTTGGGATTTACATTGAAACGTTAAGAATAATCGAGACTCTGGCCGCAAACTTAGGTCTTCTTAAGCATCGCCTAAGGTGCAGTGCCTGCCCCTGGACATGGCCCCCTAGAAGAAGACCTTCGCCCGTCCGCCCGATGGTCCACACGCTGCCCTGGGGTCCGAGCCACTGCTCGGGGCCCGAGCGCCACCACCGTTGAGACTCAGAAACCAAATCTCGGTGTGAATCCGCACTCGACCAACAAGGGCTCCTAAGTTCGCGCTTCGCGCTGCGCGAAGCGCGAAGCGCGAATAACTTCGCGCTCTCGCGCCGCCCTCCCAAAGGGAGAATAGGAGGACGAGGAGGAGGGGGAGAAGGAACGAGGACCGCGAAGCGCGAAGCGCGAATAACTTCGCGCCCTCGAGGGAGCCCTTGACCAACTACTAAGTTTTAAAAAGCATTGGCGCGGCTCGGCGTGAGTCTTCCGTGAATCGGCCATCCCCCCGATGGCATCCCAGCTCACGCCGACTCCACACCGGATCACGGCTTCGAGGGTGAGGGTGATGGCAGTGGTGATGGTGATGCCCGTGGTGATCGTGACCACACAGATTCGAGGCAAAGCCAGGAAGCGGCACGAAGCGAAGGGGCTGACCTCACCTACCTGTAGATCGTGTAGCCGCTCGGGCCGGGGTATGCACTCGCGCGCAGCGGCACCCCCCCGGACATCCGGGACTGCAGCCCTGCCTGCGCGGGGCACCCGCCGAGCTGCTGCACCGAACGCCGCGGCGGTGGCGCAGCCTGGGCGCCGGGCTGCCCCACAGCCACGGGCTGCCCCGGCACGGGGTGCCCGGGCGCCGCGGCCAGCATGCTGCCGCGCAGCGGCCACTGCACGCCGCCGTGCCAAGCGGGCTGCCCCGCTTGAGCTGCGGAGGAAGGCGCCGCACCGGCACCCGGGCTCTGCGAGCAGCGCGCCTCGGCTCCGGGCCACGACTGCGTAGCCATGTCGGTGCCGTCCGCAAGCGCCGCGCGCCTCTGGTCGTGATGGTCCCTGCGCACAGGCGCCGCCACGTTGGCGGAGGTGCCCTGGGGGTTGCCCACCGAAGCCACGGAGAAATTACCACGCGAAGCGTGGAGGGGATCTTCCACATGCTGCCCCGAGTGGTGTTGCACCGTCGAGGCTGAGTCGGCTACCCGCGTCTCGGGCATTTCATCCTCTGTCCTGGCGCCTGGCCCCAAGGAAGTGGACCTCTGGAGCTTGTCCAGTGCGTTGTCGATGGACCTCTCTCTGTCGATCGCGGAAATCAGCCCCTGGAGCCTGTCCTTGGCAGGGTAGTCCGCGAACCCAGGGCGGGATGCCTCCGCGCCCCCGGCCTCTGCGTCCCGACCGTGACTGGCAAGAGAGCGGCCGACGCTGCTGGGCCGAGTGTGCCCGATACCTTCCTGCGTCGGAGCCACAGGTGGAGTCCTGGACTGGTTGGGGGCCCGCGGGTCTACACACATCCCCAGCTGCACAGCCGCCTCGACCTCGTCTACCGCGGTCACAGTGGCCTTCTTCCTCTGCTCGTCCAGGAAGGCGCTCAGTATGCCCGAGTTCATTTTCACGTCGCCCTCCAGGCTGGAGACCTTCTGCACAAGTTGGAGGCTCTCCTCCCTGGACGACAAGCAAAGGGCCACGTCTTCTGCCAACCTCTGCAGTCTGGATTGCAAGCTGGCATCGGCAGCGCTGGCCTTCGCCTCCAGCCCAGCGACCTTCGCCGCAGCCTCACTGAGGATCTCGCTGCGGAGCTCGGTGGCCAAGAGCTTGATGCGCGAGTTGAGCTCCACGCGCAGCTCGGCGTCCATCTCCCCGACCAGCCGTGCAAAGCCCGCGCTGAGAGCCGCAGAGCGCGGCCCTGCGGCCGCATGGCCCGAGCCCGGGCTCTGCTCCTGGCCCACGTCCACCGCGAACGGGGACATCGGCTCGGCGGGGGTGCGCACCGCGGGGGAGCGCCCCTGGCTGGAGCCGGCGACGGAGCGGTCTGCCCACTCGTCGAGCAGCTTCCTCTCGGCCCGCTCGATGGTGGCCGCTGCCGCCTTGGCAACGTCCTCGGTGAGCCTGTTGACGTCAGTGACCGCCCTGCAGCGGTCTCTGCGCTCGTCGGCAAGGTCCTGCGCCAGGTGGCGGACGTCGCCTCTCAGGGCTGTGACCTCCTCCCTGAGCGACGCATCTGCGCCAGGAGTCGAGCCAGAAGCCAGGACCGGATCACCCCTCGCCTCTTCGACGCGCTCGAGGCGCCCGCGCAGATCTGCCAGGGCGGAGGCGAACAGCTCCTCCGCGTGGCCCTGCGTGGCTCCCCGCGTGGCCTGCCGCGCCAGGCCCTGCTCCAGGGCGGCGACGCGCCCGGACAGCTCTGCCGCGCCCGCCCGGGGGCCGTCGAGCTGTCGGGAGACCGCGGTGATGCTGTTAGGGGGCCACATGTGAACCCTAATTACCCCTACCCCCCACCCTCCCCTCAGAAATCGTGGGGGGTAGGGGTAGGGTTCACATGTGGGCCCCCTAGCTGTCCTTGAAGGCCGCTTCCAATGCCCCGATCCGGCTGGGCAGCACGGACAGCTCATCGATCCGCCCGCGCGTCTCGCCGACGATGGCCTCGACCTGGCGCAGCGCCGCGCCCTCCGCGCTGCGCCTGCCCTGCTCCTCCCTCATGATCAGGCGCATGCTGTCGATGTGCGACTGGTGCTCCTCGCGGTCCCCCACGGCAGCCTCGACGCGGCTCTGGAGCACAGTGGTCTGAGACAGCTGGTCCTGGCGCAGCTCCCCCAACTCGCGCGTGGTCTCCTCCACGCGGCTCCGCAGGTCGCCCACGGACGCCTCCATCCTGCTCCGTTGCACCGCCTGCTCCTCCGCCTGCCTGCGATCTGCACCGAGCTCGCCGCGGATGCGCTCCACCTCCCGGCGCAGGTCCTGCCGCAGCTGGCCGTGTGCCGCCTCCTGCTGGTCGGCCCTCAGGCCCAGGTCGCTGCGGAGGTCCCTGATGGCCGACTCCGCCGCGAGTGCCTGGAGCCGGCCCTGCTCCGCCTGCGCCCGGAGAGCGGAGAGTTTTTTTTGTTTTTTGTTTTTTCTTTTTTTTATATTTTTTTTATTATTATTTTTTCCTCGCTGCTCCGCACCATGAGCCTCCAGCTCGCGTCGAGACTGGCACGGCGCCACATCTGCGGCCCCGGCGCTCGGCTGGTCGTTCGGGGCCTCCAGCGACAGCCCCGCCCCTCGCGTCGCCTGCAGGGCGTGGAGGCCGAAGACGAGACGGAGGAGACGGAAGAGGGAGGAAGAGGAAGAGGAGACGGAGGAGGAGGAAGAGGAGCAGCTGTAGCAGCAGCAGCAGCAGCAGGAGCGAGCAGGAGCGAGCAGGAACGAGGAGGAGCAACAGAGGAAGAGGAAAGGGGACGAAAGGGGAGGAGTCGCCAGGCTGGTGCGAAGGATAGAGAGCTCTGCATCGACAGCCGCCCTCTGAGCTTGAAGCTGCTCGCGCAGCTCCGCCATCGCAACGACACGCTCACTGCGTTCGGCCTCGAACCGTGGAAGCAGAAGACTGACAGCCTCGTTCTGCAGCTGGCCCACCGCTTCCTGAATCTGGGAGGCGATGCGTTCCGAGGCCATATTCTCGAGCTCCCACACCTGCCTCATGGAGGTCTGCACCCACCGCTCGCGCTCCTTTTTGAGGTCTTCCTCGGGCACCATGCGCAGCGGAGACCCGCCGTTGGAGCCACCAGCGTCCCTCGCGCCCGCGTCGCCCATGAAGGCAATCGAGGCTGAGATCCTGGCGACAGGCCCCGCGTGCCTGCTGGGGAAACAGTTGGAGCGAGCGCGGGCCACACCGGCTTGAACCGAGCAGCCATTTACGAATGACCATGGCAATGATGATGACGGTGGTCCTTCGGTCAAACCGGCAGCGACAACAGACTTGCTAGGCGCCAGGGGACACGATGGTACCGACGATGGACTCTGCGTTTTCCCGCCGCGCTGTCAAGATGGGCAGGCCGCCTTCCTACACATGGCAAGCGTATTTCTGCAAACTTGCCCAAAAAATGTAACGGCACTTCCCGTGGGCTCTCCTTATGTTCCTGCAGCGAAGGACGGCCTCTGTCCGCGAACAAATGCACCAAGGAATACCGCAAATCGCTGAAAACGAAAACCTCGCAATCACATTAAACTCTACTCTTTGGATCCCAGCCAGAATCCTTGCACCGACAGCGGCACTGACGATACGGCACAGCCCGGAACCTCGGACCATGCTGGGCCCCTCAAGCCCGTGCTCCGCTTCAAACTACCGCACCGCGGTACGGCACGGAACGAAACCGACGGCACGGCAGGGCACGGCATGGCACGGCACCACGGTCCGGCACCACGACACAGCACCCGCAGCACCAGAGCAGCACAGAACGGACTTCGGGAGTCGATACACTGCATTATCTCCACCCCTGGGCCCGAAAACCCCGGGACAGAGCTCAAACCCCGCCACCTCGCGATCCCCGACGATGTGGCGCGCCTCTGTTACAGACAGGCCCCGAGGGTTCTAGATCCTTGAGACGCGGAGCAGGCGGAGCACGGGCCCGCCAAACTCACAAGCTGAGCAAGGCCCTGCCGTGAATCCTGAATTCGCACCATGCGATTTGTGTGCATATACAGATATGAATATACACCATATGTACATATAATCTTTTTTGTTATAAAAATTTCAGGACGGGTGAGCTTGAGCAAGTATGGTTATGGAACAGACGCCCGGTCGGCGCAGGGACGAGGGGGGGCAACACACAGTTTCAAAGCACAGTGTATATATTCACCCTTGAGTCGGAAAACTCCTGGCCAGAGCTCAGGCCCCTCCACCCTGCGAGTCCCCGACGATGTGGCGCGCCTCTTTCACGGACAGGCCCCTGGGGGCTCCAGATCCTGGGCAAGCGGGACAAGCGGAGCACGGGCCCGCGAACACACACAAGCTCAGCAGGGTCGCGCTGGTCAACCGAACCTCCTGCTCTGGTTTATCGCACGCCCCTTGTTTCGCGGGGTGGGACGGGTGGGACCAGGACAGAAAACACGACAAAAACAACTTGATCAAGGCCTCCTGTTCCAGACAAGCGCGAAATCACGCACTTAAGCATTAGAGGGCTCGGGTCCGCCCCCAAGTGCCAAGCGCACACAGTCACCCCGATGGCCACCGGAGACAACCTCCAGAAGAAAAAGGAACCTTAGCTTCGAAGTCCAGCAGCGACGACGAGGCGGCAGCAGTCGGGCCCCATCGAAGATCCCAGGAAAAATGTCAGGAGCAGCCTCAAAACTTTGGCCTTGTTCTCACTGTTGAGCTGTCACAGTGGCACGAGCCTCAACAACGTTGTTCATTTTCGCATACCTCTGAACTGATGAGAGCGCAGCCGAGCGCCCCGGCCTCCGACAGCTCTACAACGCCCCGCCCCCCGCCACGAACTCGCCGGCCGCGGCGCGCCGCATGCTGTGAGGCGTGCAGGGGTGGCTCAGAACCAAGCCTCAGCATGCCGATGGTCCACTGCCCCCTGTTCTCCGCGACACCGATGGGGAGCGCATCCTCCTCGTCGCATCCTGACACGAGCCCTCTAACCAGTGCCGCTCTAATCGGAAATCTTGTATCGAGGTCCTGGTTCGAGCCCGTCTTTACCTCGCCACCTAGGCGACGGTCTCCAAACACTATGGCCAGGGCGCCCCCGTCGAAGGCAAGGTTCTCGACACTGAGCGACGCCCAGTCCTGCTCCCGACAGACCGTGTCATGCGAAACATATACCACACAGGCTGCCATCGCTTTGCCTCGCTCCAGCACGTCACCAATGAGGAGCACCACAACTTAACGACAGAAGTCCCCGCCTTGTCGGGCCATCTTGAACGTCTGCCGCACCGACAGGGCGCGCGGTGCCAGCGGAAGCTCGCCCATGCTTTCTGGGAACATACGCACGCAACCCGACAGAAGTTGCTCTCCGTGGATACGGGACAGCTGCTTGCAAAACCACAGGTAGGACACGCAGGCAGCCAGAGCGCGGCCCCGTTCCTCATGAGACACGACGTTCACTCCATGCAGGCGCACGTCCTTCAGAAGCTCATGGATCCACTTGGCGTAGATCTTGTTCGTGCTGTCTGTGACCTCGAGCGCCAGCAACTCGTTGACGGGCCTCATCAAGTCTCCGAAGGGGTGATCCTCGTCTGAATTCCAAGCCCAAGCACTTCCCTTGCGCGGAGGGACAAACGTGCCCGAGGGCGTGCGCAACTCCGCAAAACCTCGAAAATCGTGCTCCGCTGCACGTAGTTGCTGCGCCCTACGTCTTCGCTCAGCATGCCTGCCCGCGCCCACCTGCATAGACACAGCAGCAGCAGCTCAAGTGCCGTCCTCTACGTCGTGGGTGTCCTGCCGTATCCAGCACCCGCATCCTCGCACCTCGGAGCAAGCCCATCACGTTCGCCTCTCCCTTCTTGATCGCATCGGGCCTGGCCCCAGCGGCGCACCTCTCGACGGCCTATCTGCCACGTTTCGCTCTGACCATCCACAGAAAAACCTCGGCCGAATACCCGGGACTAGCTGAATGAACCCAGTGGCTCGCGCCTGCTTCAACAACGCCCAAGGCGACGAACGACCTTCCGTCGGGCATCCCACGGCGACCAGGCCGCGGGTGATGATCACGACATTATGGCCCCAGTTTCGCCTGCTCTGAGCGAGCCGACGCAGAGCCACGACCACCGCACAGCACTCGAAAACATTCCGGTGATCGTTTTGGCCCAGGGCCCTAGCAACCGCCGAGAGCCCGCGGCCCACGCGCGCCACTGAGTCGGGAACATCCTTCGCCGCCGAGAGACCCCGCGGACCCAGCAAGCGCGGCCTCTTCGCCCTCGGCGCCGCACTCGGCCCAGCGCACAACGGCGCCGCCGATGCCACCAGCCAGCCCCCTCGCACTCCTCGCACCGCTCGTCTGGGCAAGGGGGGGCAGCCTCGACCCGCCCAGCGCCACCCTAATCTGTCCCCGTACCCCAAGGTTCCTGCGGCCACGACGCCTCGTCGGGGCCGACGCGGGCACCCAGCCCTCGAGCACCGACTGGTCGACCCCGCGCATCTGCGATCCAGCCCCTGGAGACCGACGCATTCGTCGGCGCACGCGCACGCCTCCTCCACTCCGCCCCGTAGACGCTGAAGCCCAAGCCCACCAAGCAGACGCCCCTCCGCCCCATGATCTCCACCATCGGCGGGAACAGCCAGCAGAGCGAGCTCGCGGGGTTTCCCTAACTGAATAGGACACCCCATGCTTCAGGCATTCCCCCCGATCATCTCCACCGCGATCATTCTCGGGTAGGCGCCCACGTCCACCAGCTCCCGACGTCCCACGCTCAATCCCTGAACTCCCCACGCCTCCCTCGGAGCGCGGAGGCGAGGCAATCGCGCCCTCGACAAAGAGCACACGGCGGCGTCAAGTGGACCTGCCAGTAAACCCTTGGACCCTCTCCCGCTCCTCCATTTCTGAATAGGATTCGCGAGGACTCGTCGGCCATCGTTGCTCGCCCCCCTCTTCGCATAGATCTAATCTCATCGACATCCGCTCGGCTCGCCGCGACGCCGAAACCCAAATAGCCGGCGTCCGCCACGAACACGAACTCGCGCCACTCCGAGCCCAGATACGCGCCATAGCACACCAAGAGCGAAACCACCACAAAGAACTCGTCTAGCACCTCGCTCCAGAGGGGATCCCCCTCTCGGCCTCGATATTCCTGCATCCAGCGATACGCGCGATGAGTCACGCCCATTGCACCCCGCGCGCAGGCGACGATTCAAGCCCAGAGCCCCATAAGCGACACCACGGCCGGGACTGCCTGTTCCTTCTTCAAAAAAACGCTTCTGCGGCAAGGATCGCCGAGCGCAGCTTCTCTCCCACCACCTGCACCACCTTGGAGCACGCGCCGAGCGTGGCCCCACGCGAACGCCCCTGGGGCCCTCCCGAAGTCCACCTGGTGGACTGCACGACCCCCTGCCTCGCGGGCCCGCTTCGCCCTGGCCCGGCCCGCCTCCGCGCGCCGCTCTGCGCCCTCCAACTCCTCGGGTTCGAGGCGGAGGTCGGCGCCATCGTCGACGAGGACCCAGTGCAAGCGCGACCCCCTGTAGACCTGAGGCACCACCGACGCGCACATAATACGGCCAGCTTCCCGGAGCCCGCCCGCGCCCCCCACGACGCCCTGCAGGGTGGAGCGCGCGAAGAAGACGGCCCAGGCGGACCTCATGGACAACGCCCTCGAGCACGCGAGCCCGCCTCCGCCATGACATCCGACAAGATCTCGCCGACCTCCCTCCACCAGGCGCGACCTCAACTCCCCCGCCCGCCACCTCGAGGCCCCCGCACACGCTCAAAACCAGGCCCACGCCGCACGGCGCTGCGGCCGAGCCCTGGCCCGGCACTGGCGGTGACCTGAACCTCAGGTTGGACCTCCCGATGTCCTAGATGAACCTAAAACTGCGTTCGCCCGTCACCGCGCCCAGCCTCTTCAGCAATGCGAAGACCTTCACCTACGCGGCCGCCTCCTCGCAGCTCCCCAGCATGCTGGAGTCCGCCAAGCGCTCCAGCAGCTCGAGCTTCGCCCGCTTCTGCTTCCAACCCCACTCGCCGCGGGGCTCGCAGGCATCGCGCGCCGCACGGGGGCGTGGTCGCCCAGCAGCACGGCAGCAGCGCGGTCTCGAGCGGGCCCCGCAAGCACGGGCGGCACGAAGGAGACATCGACATCATATGGATCGGCACTGGCCCACGGGGCGGCAGAGACACGCCGCTCACCCGTTGTGGACACACATCGCCACGCTGCGGCTCAACAGCCGCGCTGCCTTTGGAGACCTGCCCGCGATGCGCGGGCCCCCCCGCCGACTTCGAAGGTCTCGGACCACCTCCCTCTGCACGGCCGGGGCCACCTCCACGCAGCTCGAATTACCCCCAGCAGCTCGTTCCCCACCCCGTCGAGCACCCTGCGGCACACGCGCAAGACGCGGCATCGCGCGCACGACTTGCTGACTGGGACGCCCCACCTCGCGGCCCCCCCAAACTAAAGGGGGCCCTGGGCACTCTGCACAATGAATCTCGCACCCGAGCCTCCATGCAAGACGGCCGCCGCGCTGACTTCCGGGGCGCCCCGCCGCTCATGCTTCCGACGACCAGGACAGAACACTTCGGAGGGCCTGCAGGAATTGGACGCGCAGACCACAGCGAAGCTCACAAAACGGCCCTCCAGGACCTCCACGACGATCGCGAACTTCACCGAGTGCTGGGAGAGAACGATGCCGAGGCGGCGGAGGCCCGCACCAGCCTGCACCCCTCTTGCCGCTGGAGAGGCAGGCCACCCCTGCCCGGGGCCGCCCTCGCCGCCCTCGGAGAGAGACTTGTCGAGATACTGATTGAAAAGGCCCGCCGCTCCAGGCGCCCGCGCAGCCCCTCATCAGCTTCTCTTCCCGCGCGGCTGCTTCCACTCGCCCTGCCCGCGCATATTCTCGCAGGCGCGGAGCTGGCCACACAGCCGACGACAAACCAACTTCATCGCCCGACTGTTCACCACGTCCTGCTCGGCACGGAGCGCCCGAGCCAGCATGGCCGCCAGGAGCACCATCTCACTAGCCGCGTGGCACGACTCCAGTTCCTCAGACTTCACGCACTGCTGGCCAGCACCATCGGCGCGATCCGCGCTTGCGACGGTCCTGTACTCCAGCCCGTCGTCCCAAACTGCTTGAGCTGTTTCACCATGGCTGACCTGGGATCCTGGGCTTCCTGCCCGAGCTCCTGAATGTAATGTCCGATGGGCTTCCCGCTATCGCACGAGGTCGCAAATTCCTGCACCGCGCGTCCTCCAAGGCTGAGGATCGGCTGCCTCTCGCCACTACTCGCACCGCGCTGGCGAATTCCATCTCCCCCTCCCTGATCGTCGGCAACCTGCCGCCCATTCGCAAAAAGCCACTCCATTAGGCCGTCGAGCCCGCGAATCACCGACACGACCACCTGAGCCGCATCAAGACTGCAGCAGGAGCCCGATCACAAAAAAAAAAAAAAAAAAAAAAAAAAAAAAAAAAAAAAAAAAAAAAAAAAAAAAAAAAAAAAACCTTCTACAAGAAACCCGACCCCGAGACCCCAGGAAGCCCATGGATCTGCGGCGCGGGAACGCCACGCTCTCCATGGCAAAATCCTCGAAACCCAAGAAACCCAAGGCATCCAGGAGGCGAGCGGTGCGTTTCCTGGCATGGGCCCCCGCTGCGGTCGCCTGCGCCCCGCTCCTCGGCGCGACCTCCGCCCCCACCCGCTCCTGAGCTGCGAGCTGGCCGCTCTGCCTCTGCAGCACCGCCCGCTGCTCTGGAGACAGCGTCGTGCCTGGGTGCATCACGCGAGCGCTTTCTTCCTCGACGTTTCGACATTGGGCGGGGGAATAGTATGGGACGACAAGATCGACGAGAGGTAGGAGGACGTCAGCAGCGCGTCTTATTTTGCCTCCAGCGCTTTCTTATTCCGCCTCCAGCGCTCTCTCATTCGGCGTTTCTTATTCGGCGTTTCAACATTTGGAAGCCTCTGGCCACGGACCTCTGCGCGGTGTGACTGTTTGGAACCGCGCGCCCCCTCGGGGAGACCCCACCTGCCCGAAACAGGCGTCAAAACCCCCCAGGATCTGCTCCAGTGGGGGGTGGGGGGCGAGGGCCCGTGCAGACCGGCAACGCAAGGAAGAGAAAAACGGTCACCATCATTCCGTCGCCCTCATCCGCGTCTGCTGCCGCCGCGCGTGGATCAGCCGCACCGTCAGCCTGAGTCCGTCACGAAACCGCCCTCCTGGCCCCCCTCCTGACCCCCCTCCTCGCCCTGGCATCCCCCAATCATGCAACCTCTGTTCTTGGAGCCCCCCACCCCGCAACTTCTCGCCCAAAACCGACCGACGCCCCCCTCCTGGCCCCCCTCCTCGCCCTGGCCCTCCCCAACCACGCAACCTCTGTTCTTGGAGCCCCCCACCCCGCAAGTTCTCGCCCAAACCCAACCGACGCCCCACTTCTGGCCCCCCTCATGGCCCCCCCC
>CAUYUJ010009650.1:0-27500 GCA_963575745.1 Prorocentrum cordatum
GTAGGAGCACACCACGCCATCGCACCACGCGCTTGCGTCCCACCCCTGCCGCTCCATTTCCTGGAAGTAGCACCTGTAGGCGTCCGGGTGCGGCGTGCAACTGTTCGCGCTCATCCACCACCACTGCAGAGAGCAGCTCTCGCATGTGAGGTCGGCGGGGATCCGGTAGTGGAAGCGGTGCTGCGGCGGGTGAGGTTGCACATTCTGGGGTGGGAGGTACCCATGCCCAAGGGTTTAGCCTCGTCCGTAGGGCTGACAATCAACTTCGTGGTCGTCTTCCCTGGCAATCCCGCGTGGACCTCCTCTGGCCTGGCCCGGCTCAGGACGTGCTCGTTCAGGCAATCCTCCTGCGCCTGGTAGCCACCGGCCTGGCTGTCCAGGCGATGATCGCAGAGCCGGAAGACGAAGTGCCCCTTGTGGTGGGCGGTGACGGTGATCACGAACTCGGCCAGCTCCCCCGCCCGCAGCTCGGTCACCGGGCCGACCGCGTCCAGGAAGTGGGCGTTCCCGCAGGTCGCCATTGGAAGGTCGGTGGACCCCAAGCACTGCGGGCAGTAGCCGTTCCCCACGTTGCTGTAGGCCCCGCCGCGCATCTCGGGCTTCGTCAGGAACGCGTGGCCGCTCGCAAGGGCGGGCAGCAGACCCAGGGCCAGGACGAGGGCGGAGCTGCCCATGGCGGGGAGGCTTGGGGCCGCCAGAGGGGACGTTCGAGATTCGGCCTTGCGTCGAGCGGCTCGTGCGCGAAATGGCTGCGGCAGTGCGCGCCTCGGCTGCCCCCCCCCCGCCTCGCCCCCCGCGCCCTGCACCCTGGTCCCCCTCCCCCGAGATGGCTACGATGGGCGACGTCTTTGAATATCGGCCCCAGGGGGGGGGGGCCGTCTCGGGCCGCGGGGCCATCGCGAATGGACTTGAAGCGCAAGATCCTGCCGACAGATGAGGTCGAGAGCTCGGACAGAACCTCTTCTGTTGGCGCACGCGAGGGGGACGAGGCCTCCAAAATGGCTCCCTGTCGGCCCAAGATGCCCCCAGAACGGCCCCAATACGGTTTCCATACGGCCCAAGAGACATCCAAGGCAGCACCTGAGATGACCTCCAAGACGGCTCTGAAGCGACCCGATGAGGGCCCGAGGTCCCAGAGAGGCCCCCAAGACGGCTTCTGACGACGCCAGACGGGCCAGCAACGCCAAAGACGAGCGGAAATTGCACAACGCCCACCCTCGAGAGGCCCAAGGAGGCCTCGCCTTCAAGAGGCCCCAAGAGTGCTCCAAAAGCTCCAAGAGGCTCCTCCTCCTCCTCCTCCTCCTCCTCCTCCTCCTCCTCCTCCTCCTCCTCCTCCTCCTCCTCCTCCTCCTCCTCCTCCTCCTCATCCTCCTCCTCCTCCTCCGTTCCTCCCTCTCGCCCTCTTCCTCTTCCTCCCCATAATGTTCCCCGCAGGGTTCTCACAACGGCTGGGGAAACACACAGTCCGATAGCGTGGCCGAGCTCTGGCCACAGCGTTCGGCCGCATGGGCGTTTCCCAAAGGCGGGGGGCGACTGTGACTCCCCGTAAGCGTCTTCGATCTGCCGCCCCCTTAGCATGCCAGTGCTTGGTCTGCCAGCCCCCTGGTGACTTGCCACAGGGGTGCACGGCGTGCCAAACCTCAAGGTAGCTTGGCACTTCCGAGAAAAAATCCGAATGTGGTCTCTTCGATCCCGTTGGCCAGAAAGTATCACTGGAAGTGGAAGGCAAGGACTTTGCCGCTCCAGATGGCTCCAAAATGGCCTTCAAGACGGCCAATGCGGCATCCAAGACGGCCAAGCTGGCCCCAAGAGAGCCCAAGATGGACCCAAAATGTCTCCACAACGGCCCGAGATGCACCCCCGACGACCTAAAACGGCCTCAAGATGGCCCGAGAGACCTCAAAGAGGAGGACCTCCAGGAGGACCTGTGACGCTTGCTCCAAGACGGCCCCATAGGCCTCCTAGATCGCCCCAACACGGCCCACGAGACCCCCAAGAGGCCCGCAAGACGGACCAAGACCGCCCCAAGACGGCCCAAGAGGCCCCGAAGACGGCCCGTAAGCGCCCAAGACGGACCCACGATTACCCAGAGAGGACCCCAAGACGGCCACCGACTGCCAAGAGGCCCCTGAGAGGCCCGTAAGAGGCCCCTAAGATGCTCCAGGATGCCCCCAAAAGGCCTCTCAGAGGCCCCCAAGAGGCTGCCAGGAAACCCCCAAGAGGCCTCAAGAGGGCCTCAAGAGGCCTCCTCGTTTTCCTCTTCGTCTTCGTAGTGGTATTATTATTATTAGTAGTAGCATGCGCATTCTTATTGCTCATAATATGTTATTCTTATCAGTATTATTCCTCTTCTTCGTACTCATGATTTTGCTCCTATTATTCCTCTTCCTCTTCTTCCTCCTCCTCCTCCGCCTCCTCCTCCTCCGCCTCCTCCTCCTCATCATTTGTCTTCCTCTCCCAAGTGTCTCCCGAGGGGAACACACAGATAAACAGCTTGGCCAGACTTCGGCCAAACGGTTGGCCGCATGGGCGTTTCCAAAAGGCGGGGGGCGGCGGTGATTCGCTGCAGGCGTCTTCGATCCGCCACTTCCTTAGCCTGCCAATGATTGGTCTGCCAATCTCTAGAATTACAACCACCGCGCGGACTTCGCGCGCGCTCAGGTTCTCCGCAATCCCAGCTCGCAGCGAGATGTCGAGGGTTAGGCGACGGTTGTGGACAGTACTTGAATCCGGAGTCGCTACAAGAACACGCGAGGAGTGCGAATCATTTTCAAAATGGGGCTCTCGCAGACTCGTCTTAGAACGTTCCAGCAGTTACACAAATGGAGGGCGGTCCCACTTTTTCAATGGGACTTTCGCCTGAGCCCTTCGGCGCGTTTTCAAGATTACGAATGCATCGCGGAGCAACAGTTGCATGGATGTAGGGCGGTCCCTTCTCCAAATGGGGCTCTTGTTTGAGATGCCGCACGACCCTACGACTACACATCTGAGACTGTGCCTCAAGTGCGCGGATGGAGGGCGGTTCCTTTTCAAAGCGAGCCCGTCGCTTGGCACAGCCTTGAACTTGACGCGCTCGGGACAACCGTAGGCAGAACCTATCGTAAGGCCATCGGGAAAACATGTGCTGCGCTGCTTGAGGAGGACGCCCGTCGAAGCACGGCCACACGGGCGCAGGATAAAAAGCGATTCCTTTCCAAGCCCCACTCCCGCCGGCATTGCGGGCCCGTGGGGTGCTCGTCTTCCGGGGGAGGGGCCGGGCGCCTCGCGCCAGGACAAGCCGCACCGGCAGAGACGAACTGAAGGAGGGGAGGCCTGGACGGGGGAGGGCGCGCTGCAGCCTCGCCCACGCCTCTCCGGGCTTAGGCGAGGCATGTCCCCCTACAGCGGAGTCTGGAAGAACAATGATATATATATATATATATATATATAAATATATATATATATTAGTGCTCGCACATACTCGAAAAAGGATCGAACAACCGTCCCCGACTATTGTTTTGCCTATTTCTGAACCTTCCTCCTGCAGAGGGACAGGCCCCACGCAGCTCCGGGCCTGCCCTGGCCGCCCGGAAGACCGATCCCCGGGCCCGTCCGGGCGTGCGCCCTCGCCGAGAAGGGCCCGGGGGGAGCCCGGACTCGCGGCGACGAGGAGCCTCCCCCCAGAGGCCCGAGGAGGGGGCCAACAGCGAGGAAGAGGACATGCCAGCGCGGGGCGGGGTGTGCCAGGCGCCTGCACGGCGCACCGGCAAACAGAGCTGGCTTGGGTCCTTGCCGTTTTCCCCAGGGTCTTCGGGCTGGGTTTCCTACTGCCTTTCCCCGGTTCCTCGGTCTGGGTTCCTTGCTGCCGCTTTGGCCTGGGACCACCCCATGACCCCATGAAGTTCCCAACGCGTTCCGTGGGCCCACGGATTTGTCACTTTGGGTAGCTGGTCTTGACCCCGCTCGCGCCAGCTGAAGTGACTAGTCTAAGGTTCTCTTCGCGGCCCTCATGGGCTCCTCATGGAGCCCCGCAGGCCTCTCCATGAGAGCCTGCGAAAGCCTTCTTCAAGCCAGGAGAGAGCCCCAAGAAGGCCCCCAGGAGAACACACAGACTTGACACTTCGGGTGTGTCTGCCATCCTGCGCGCGCATCCCCCTCTTTGGCAAAGAGCAGTTGCCCCTATCTCTTCGGCTGTCGTTTCTTTGTTTTCCCTCCTCGCTCTTCACTAATCACTCCTCTCGTCGCACGCCTCCGATGGGACGCCAAGGAAGCCCACAGGATGCATTAGGAAATCGATAGGACTCCTTAGGAAACCCATAAGATTCCGCAGGACACCCATTGGATTCCTCAGGAGACCCGTCGGGATCCTGAGAAACTGAATTGAAATCCTTCGGAAATCAAAGGATTCCTGTATCGGAATCCTCTGGAAATGCGTAAGATTATTTCGGGCACCCATACGAATCCGAAGGGAATCGACAGGAAGGAAGCCTTAGAAAATCCATAGGACCCCTAAAGAAATCAATAAAAATCCGATGGAATTCCATGGGGTTCCTTAGGATACCCATTGGAATCCCAAGAAAATCTGCTGGATTCCTGCGGAAATGCATCGGATTCCTGTAGAAATCCATAAACCAGCCTATGGAAATCCAAAGGAATCCTTGGGATATCCATCGGACTCCTAAGGAAGCAATTTGGACCCCTTAGGAAAGCCACTCGATGTTTTAGGAAATTCATAGAAATCCGATGGACATCCATAGGAACCCGTGAGACATCCATAGGAATCCTAAGGACATCGATCGGATTCCTTCGGACACCCA
The DNA here is from genome assembly GCA_963575745.1 of Prorocentrum cordatum. NCBI lineage: Eukaryota > Dinophyceae > Prorocentrales > Prorocentraceae > Prorocentrum > Prorocentrum cordatum. The sequence goes on from CAUYUJ010009650.1 coordinate 4,797, forward strand.
CTGGGCCCCTTGGGGAATCCGTCGGAATCCAATGGGAATCAAGAGGGTTCGTTTGGGCATCGATAGGAACCCTAAGAACATCCAATGGACATCTTAAGATATCCATACGAATCCTAAGGGAATCGACTGGATGCCTTAAGAAATCCATAAGATTCCCCAGGACGCCCATAGGAACCCCAAGGGATTTCATTGAAATTCTTAATTCTTAGGAAATCCGAAAAAATAGGACAGCCATAGGATTCCTTTTGGAAATCTATTGGATCCCGATGGACATCTACGAGGATTCTCGAAGATGGTGAAAATGAGGACGATGACGATGAAGACGATGAAGATGATGACTCCTCGCTCTCACGGCTCTTGGCGCTCGGCGAGAGTTGGTTTCTAGAGCTCGCCTGAGAGCTGGAAGCCTTTGGCGGTTCTGTTGGGAGGACAGTTGGGTGTAGGGCATGATTGGAGTTGCACTGTGTCAAAGATCTCGGGTGGCCTTGTCATCATCTTGCAAGAGTCGCTTTGAATCGACCACATGCACTCGTCACGAGTAGTGAAAGCACGGAAGTTCACACCACGCTTTGTGCTGTACCTGCTGGGTCCTCCTCGTTTGCGGCCGATGTTGCCTGCAGCTCCAAGAGAGTGCCAAGACAGCGTCAGAGAGTTCAACTGCATTCCCGAAACATCTGTGCAATGTGACCCCGAAGTCTTGATGGGGCTCGGAATGAACTTGAACAACAAGAGAATGACTGGATTTCCTTGTTTTTTCAGGTGGGACCTCCTGACATGTAGTGCGCAGGAACTGGGGGGGGGCCTAGAAGGCGTGCAAGGAACTCTTGGGAGGCAGTATGGAGGCCGCTGGGGGACTGTTTGGGGGCCTCTTTTGGGCCTCTTCGGGGCTCTTTGGGGCCTCTTCTGGGCTCTTTGGGGACTCTTGGGGCCTCCTAAGGGCCTCTTTGGAGCGGAAAGCCGGGATTGTCGATTCGCGTTCCCCCTGTCGGGCGGCTTTTCGGGCCATCTTGGGGCTCTCTTGGGCTGCCTCGGGGCGCTCTTGGGCCGTCTTGGGGCCTTCTTGGGGGCTCTTTGACGGTCTTGGAGCGGTTTGGGGGGCCTTCTTCGGCCGTCTTGGAGCGGTGAAGCTCGAAAATGCCAGAAGGCTAAAAACCGGAAAGGAAAAAAAAATTGTTTTGGCATATTCGGGCGCTCCCGGAACGCCTATCGGAGCTCTCTTGGGGCCTCTTGGGAGCCTCCTGGGAGCCTGGAGAGCCGTCGGAAGTCTGTCTTGTGCTGCTTGGGGGCATCTTGGGCCGTTCTTTCGCGTTCTGGGAGCTCCTTGGGGTCGTCTTGGGTCGTCCTGGTGCGTTTTGGGGCCTCCCTGGGAGGCCTGGAGGTGGTACCGGGAGTTGCCCCCAGATGTCACGGAGGTGGGGGACGCTCCCTGGGAGGGGGGGGCGTATTTGTTTCAATCCGTATAGAGCTTATCTGCCTACTTTCCTTCCCTTCTCCTGACAGCTCGCCTGGGCACTGTTTCCGGATCCTGCCTCGAGCGCTGCCAGGACGCTGCAGGCAGAGGGCGACGACGGGTGCGCCGCGACGTCTTGCCGGCACTGGTGGGCGGCAACAATGGAGCGACGTCTCGGAGAGGGGCTCTTCGGCACCCCCATCGGGCAAAAGAGGCCGGGCTCAGGCCCCGAGCACCTCGCTGGGAGAAGCGCGCGACAGAGGGCACACGGTCTGGAGCAGCGCCGTGCCCAGGAAGGCGTGCGGCCGGCGCCTGCTGCGGCGAGACTCCACGAGCGACGCTTCTCCGCACCACACGTTCTCGGGCCACTGCGAGCAGAGGCTCTGAGAATCATGCTCAGGGTCGTCGTAGCAGACGTTGTTCCCAGCCAGGCACGCGGAGCAGGGCCCAGCGAAGTCCCAGGCCTTGCCGTGGTGGGCCACAGCCGCTTCGCAGACGCTGGGCTCCCCGCCGGACGCGGAGGGGGAGGTCGTGGGCGCCTCCGTGGGCGCCGGCGTCGGCGTCGGCACCGCCGGCGTGGGCGACGGGGTCGCGGGCGCCTCCGTGGGCGTCGGCGTCGGCGGCGCCAGCGTGGGCGACGGCGTCGTGGGCGCCTCCGTGGGCGCCGGCGTCGGCACCGCAGGCGTGGGCGACGGCGTCGCGGGCGCCTCCGTGGGCGTCGGCGTCGGCGGCGCCAGCGTGGGCGACGGCGTCGTGGGCGCCTCCGTGGGCGCCGGCGTCGGCACCGCAGGCGTGGGCAACGGCGTCACGCTGGGCGCGGAGCCCAGCGCCTGCCTCACAGGCTCGGACCAGCCAACGTCGTCGGAGGCGGCCCACAGGAAGGCCCCGCCGTGCCCGGGGAACGCCGCGGCGACGTCCTGGAGGATGGCGGCGGCCTGGCTGCCGTCCACGTTGCTGCCGGTCCCAGAGCAGTCGGCGATGCAGAAGCCAAACACAACCTTGCTGGCGTCGCCGCCGAAGATATCGTCCACGAGGTGTCCCATGTGCTCTATGGCGGGCTGGGTGTCGATGGCGGGCCTGAGCGGGCCGTTGTAATACTGAGGCAAGAGGTAGTCGACGCTGGAGGCGACCTCCTGGAGGACGCTGAAGTACGGTGCCCCAGCGGCGATATCCCCATCCATGGGCGCGTGGGAAATGATCTTCCCGGCGGGCAGCGCGGCGCGGAGCCCCGTGGTCAAATCCTTCAGGAACTGGCTGGACGTGTCCGTGTGGTCGTACTCGTAGTCGATCCACCACCGTGCCATCGGCACGCTGAGGCGCGTTAAGAACGTGCTCGCTGTCTCGGGTTCTCAAAACCCACGACGGTCCAAGAGGCGCGCAAGATCGCCCCAGGGGCACCCAAGAGGGTCCCAAGAAGGAGAGCTCGCACTGGCTCCGGGAGCTTTCCCTCCGAAGTGGCCCCCTGGACCCGCAACCTGCCCCAAAGGGGCCCCGAGGTCCGCAAGAAGATCCAGAACGCCTCCAAGAGCGCGCCCAGGAGGCCCCCATGAAACTAAAAAAACAGATTCTGCAGGCTTTCAACATACTCGATGTTTCGGGCTCCTGAAAATCCAAGGCAGCCCAAGAGGGAGAACTGGCACTGACCGTTGGGGCCTTTCCGTTTTAGATGGCCCCCCAGACCCCCAACGTGCCCCCGCAAGGCTGAACCCTCTAAGGGGCCCCCAAGAGGCCCTCGAGGCGGCCCCGGAGAAGAAGACGCATCCACGATGCCTTCAGGAAAAAAGAGAGGGGGGAGAAAGAAGGATGATGATGATGATGATGATGATGATGATGATGATGATGATGATGATGATGATGGTGATGATGATGGTGGTGGTGATGAGGATGATGCTGGTGATGATGATGACAACGATGATGATAATGATGATGACGATGATGATGGTGGTGATGATGATGCTGGTGATGATGATGAGGATGATGACGATGATGATGATGATGATGATGATGATGATGATGATGATGGCGATGATGCTGATGCTGATGATGACGATGATGACGACGACGACGACGATGCTGATAATGATGACGACGACGAAGGTGTTGATGATAATGACGATGATGATGGTGGTGATGGTGACGGTGACGGTGATGGTGATGACGATGATGATGAATATTATGATGATGCTGATGATGGTGGTGATGGTGACGGTGATTGTGATAGTGATGATGATGAGGTGGAGGAGGAGGAGAACGAGGATGAGGAGGAGGAGGAGCAGGAGGAGGAGGAGCAGGAAGAGGAGGACCAGTGTAAACCCAATAGTCATCAACGATGTTGGAACAAATCCCCTCTTCATAGGCTCCTACAACGGTTCATCTCCACCGAGGGAACTGCCTCGTCGGAGAACAACCGCTGGAAGATCCTGAAGCATGCCAAAACATTGTTCTCGGGATTCCAACGCCACGGATCAACCTGGCTGTTGCATCTTGACGAGCCTGAATCGTGCCACAACGACATTCCTGGGACTTCAACGCCGAGACTCTATGTAACTGGTGCACCCGCACAGTCCCAAATCTTTCCAAAACACAAATTCTTCTGGTACGTTGATCCTGGGAATCCGTGAAACTCTTGCAAATGATATAAAGGAATGTGCGGGGCGCTAGTACGAGAGCCACATTTTGGAAAGGAACCTCCCTCAATCCGTGAAACTCTTGCACATGTTTTAAACGAATGCACGTGGCGATTAGGCGAGAGCCACATTTTGAAAACGGCCCGCCCTCAATCCGTGAAACTCTTGCCAATGTTCCAACGAATGTGCGCGGCGCTACGGCGAGAACGTCATTTTGAAAACCACTCGCTCTCAATCCGTGAAACTCTTGCCAAATGTTATAGACGAATGTGCCTGGCGATAAGGCGAGAGCCACATTATGAAAACCACTCGCCCTCAATCCGTGAAACTCTTGCCAAATGTTATAGACGAATGCGCCTGGCGATAAGGCGAGAGCCACATTATGGAAACCACTCGCCCTCAATCCGTGAAACTCACTCTTGTGCAAATTGCATAAACGAATGTGCCCGGCGCTGAGGCGAGAGCCACATTTTGATAACGACCCGCCCTCCATCTGTGAAACGGTTGCCAATGTTTAAGCTTCAGGGTCAAACATGGCGAAGAAGTCCCAGGCGAAACGCCGGGCCCGCCCTAAAAATGTGCCTCGGATGCGACAGGGAGACGTTATTATTTATAAGGAAAAGGAATGGAGGAGGAGGAGGATGAGGAGGAGGAGGGAGGAGGAGGAGAAGAGATGAGGAGGAGAGAGAAGGAGGAAAGAGGAGGAAGGAGGATGGACAACAAATGGGCTTTCAGTTCAGCGCTCTGTTTGACCTGGAGCGGGTCTCGCACTCAACCATTTTCTGGCCGCGCCGTTGCGCTGGCGCGGTGGCGGGGTGTGCCGCAGGCAGCCACATATCCACGCCGTCGAAGCCCTGGCTGTCGATGATCTCCACCAAGCGGCTCACCACGCTGTCCACCCTCCCGAAGCAGTATTCCCAACAGTCGTTCACGTCGCCGGCCCAGCTCCCGCCCATGCCCGCGCCGCCGAAGGAGAGCAAGACCTTCGTGCCCGCCTGCCGCCACGTCTCGATCAGGTCGGGCTTGGCCTGGTTGTCGCACGTGGCGGGCACCCCGATGGTACAGCTCTGGTCGCACTGATTCTTCGTGGGGCTCCACGTGTAGCTGACCGCGAAAGAGACGATAACCTTGTCGTAGCCCCGAATCTTGTCCAGGCTCGGGCACGGCAGCCAGTTCTCCACGAACGCCACCAGCTGCTTGCTCCCCTCGGGCTCGGGCTCCGGCTCCGGCTCCGGAGTTTCTGGAGGCTCCGTGGGCGACGTCGGCTCCGTGGGCGATGGCGCGGGCGTTGGGCCCGCGGACGCCCCGCCGCCCTCCACCAGCCGGACGTCCGCGCAGTTCTTGAACTGCTCGCCGCAGAGCACGGGGCCGCCCTGCTCCGCTGGGCACTCGCCCTGGTAGGAGCACACCACGCCATCGCACCACGCGCTTGCGTCCCACCCCTGCCGCTCCATTTCCTGGAAGTAGCACCTGTAGGCGTCCGGGTGCGGCGTGCAACTGTTCGCGCTCATCCACCACCACTGCAGAGTGCAGCTCTCGCATGTGAGGTCGGCGGGGATCCGGTAGTGGAAGCGGTGCTGCGTGCGGGTGAGGTGTGACCCGTTATGGGGTGGGAGGTACCAGTGCCCAGGGTTAGCCTCGTCGTAGGGCTGACAATCACCTCGTGGGTCGTTTGGCTGGCAATCCGCGTGGACCTCCTCTGGCCTGGCCCGGCTCAGGACGTGCTCATTCAGGCATTCCTCCTGCGCCTGGTAGTCACCGGCCTGGCTGTCCAGGCGCTGGTCGCAGAGCCGGAAGACGAAGTGCCCCTTGTGGTGGGCGGTGACGGTGATCACGAACTCGGCCAGCTCCCCCGCCCGCAGCTCGGTCACCGGGCCGACCGCGTCCAGGAAGTGGGCGTTCCCGCAGGTCGCCATTGGAAGGTCGGTGGACCCCAAGCACTGCGGGCAGTAGCCGTTCCCCACGTTGTTGTAGGCCCCGCCGCGCATCTCGGGCTTCGTCAGGAACGCGTGGCCGCTCGCAAGGGCGGGCAGCAGACCCAGGGCCAGGACGAGGGCGGAGCTGCCCATGGCGGGGAGGCTTGGGGCCGCCAGAGGGGACGTTCGAGATTCGGCCTTGCGTCGAGCGGCTCGTGCGCGAAATGGCTGCGGCAGTGCGCGCCTCGGCTGCCCCCCCCCCGCCTCGCCCCCCGCGCCCTGCACCCTGGTCCCCCTCCCCCGAGATGGCTACGATGGGCGACGGCTTTGAATATCGGCCCCAGGGGGGGGCCGTTTCGGGCCGCGGGGCCATCGTGAATGGACTTGAAGCGCAAGATCCTGCCGACAGATGAGGTCGAGAGCTCGGACAGAACCTCTTCTGTTGGCGCACGCGAGGGGGACGAGGCCTCCAAAATGGCTCCCTGTCGGCCCAAGATGCCCCCAGAACGGCCCCAATACGGTTTCCATACGGCCCAAGAGACATCCAAGGCAGCACCTGAGATGACCTCCAAGACGGCTCTGAAGCGACCCGATGAGGGCCCGAGGTCCCAGAGAGGCCCCCAAGACGGCTTCTGACGACGCCAGACGGGCCAGCAACGCCAAAGACGAGCGGAAATTGCACAACGCCCACCCTCGAGAGGACCAAGGAGGCCTCGAAGACGCCTTCAAGAGGCCCCAAGAAGTGCTCCAAAAGCTCCAAAGAGGCCTCCTCCTCCTCCTCCTCCTCCTCCTCCTCCTCCTCCTCCTCCTCCTCCTCCTCCTCCTCCTCCTCCTCTGTTCCTCCCTCTCGCCCTCTTCCTCTTCCTCCCCATAATGTTCCCCGCAGGGTTCCCACAACGGCTGGGGGAACACACAGTCCGATAGCGTGGCCGAGCTCTGGCACAGCGTTCGGCCGCATGGGCGTTTCCCAAAGGCGGGGGGCGACTGTGACTCCCCGTAAGCGTCTTCGATCTGCCGCCCCCTTAGCCTGCCAGTGCTTGGTCTGCCAGCCCCCTGGTGACTTGCCACAGGGGTGCACGGCGTGCCAAACCTCAAGGTAGCTTGGCACTTCCGAGAAAAAATCCGAATGTGGTCTCTTCGATCCCGTTGGCCAGAAAGTATCACTGGAAGTGGAAGGCAAGGACTTTGCCGCTCCAGATGGCTCCAAAATGGCCTTCAAGACGGCCAATGCGGCATCCAAGACGGCCAAGCTGGCCCCAAGAGAGCCCAAGATGGACCCAAAATGTCTCCACAACGGCCCGAGATGCACCCCCGACGACCTAAAACGGCCTCAAGATGGCCCGAGAGACCTCAAAGAGGAGGACCTCCAGGAGGACCTGTGACGCTTGCTCCAAGACGGCCCCATAGGCCTCCTAGATCGCCCCAACACGGCCCACGAGACCCCCAAGAGGCCCGCAAGACGGACCAAGAACGCCCCAAGACGGCCCAAGAGGCCCCGAAGACGGCCCGTAAGCGCCCAAGACGGACCCACGATTACCCAGAGAGGACCCCAAGACGGCCACCGACTGCCAAGAGGCCCCTGAGAGGCCCGTAAGAGGCCCCTAAGATGCTCCAGGATGCCCCCAAAAGGCCTCTCAGAGGCCCCCAAGAGGCTGCCAGGAAACCCCCAAGAGGCCTCAAGAGGGCCTCAAGAGGCCTCCTCGTTTTCCTCTTCGTCTTCGTAGTGGTATTATTATTATTAGTAGTAGCATGCGCATTCTTATTGCTCATAATATGTTATTATTATCAGTATTATTCCTCTTCTTCGTACTCATGATTTTGCTCCTATTATTCCTCTTCCTCTTCTTCCTCCTCCTCCTCCGCCTCCTCCTCCTCCGCCTCCTCCTCATCATCATTTGTCTTCCTCTCCCAAGTGTCTCCCGAGGGGAACACACAGATAAACAGCTTGGCCAGACTTCGGCCAAACGGTTGGCCGCATGGGCGTTTCCAAAAGGCGGGGGGCGGCGGTGATTCGCTGCAGGCGTCTTCGATCCGCCACTTCCTTAGCCTGCCAATGATTGGTCTGCCAATCTCTAGAATTACAACCACCGCGCGGACTTCGCGCGCGCTCAGGTTCTCCGCAATCCCAGCTCGCAGCGAGATGTCGAGGGTTAGGCGACGGTTGTGGACAGTACTTGAATCCGGAGTCGCTACAAGAACACGCGAGGAGTGCGAATCATTTTCAAAATGGGGCTCTCGCAGACTCGTCTTAGAACGTTCCAGCAGTTACACAAATGGAGGGCGGTCCCACTTTTTCAATGGGACTTTCGCCTGAGCCCTTCGGCGCGTTTTCAAGATTACGAATGCATCGCGGAGCAACAGTTGCATGGATGTAGGGCGGTCCCTTCTCCAAATGGGGCTCTTGTTTGAGATGCCGCACGACCCTACGACCACACATCTGAGACTGTGCCTCAAGTGCGCGGATGGAGGGCGGTTCCTTTTCAAAGCGAGCCCGTCGCTTGCACATCCTTGAAATTGAGCGCTTCGGGACAACCTCGGCGAGAACTATCGCGTAAGGCCATCGGGAAACATGTTCTGCGCTGCTTGAGGAGGACCCCGTCGAACCACGGCCTACCCACGGGCAGCAGGATAAAAACGTTCCTTAGTCCTCGCCCACCCTCACCGCCGGCATTGCGGGCCCGTGGGGTGCTCGTCTTTCGGGGGAGGGGCCGGGCGCCTCGCGCCAGGACAAGCCGCACCGGCAGAGACGAATTGAAGGAGGGGAGGCCTGGACGGGGGAGGGCGCGCTGCAGCCTCGCCCACGCCTCTCTGGGCTTAGGCGAGGCACGTCCCCCTACAGCGGAGTCTGGAAGAACAATGAGATATATATATATTATAGTGCTCGCACATACTCGAAAAGGAATCGAACAACCGTCCCCGACTATGTTTTGCCTATTTCTGAACCCTCCTCCTGCAGAGGGACAGGCCCCACGTAGCTCCGGGCCTGCCCTGGCCGCCCGGAAGACCGATCCCCAGGCCCGTCCGGGCGTGCGCCCTCGCCGAGAAGAGCCCGGGGGAGCCTCCCCCCAGAGGCCCGAGGAGGGGGTCAACAGCGAGGAAGAGGAAATGCCATAGTGGGGCGGGGTGTGCCAGGCGCCTGCACGGCGCATCGGCAAACAAAGCTGGCTTGGTTTCCTACTGCCTTCCCCCGTTCCTCGGGCTGGGTTCCTTGCTGCCGCTTTGGCCTAGGACCACCCCATGACCCCATGTTCCCAGTGCGTTCCGTGGGCCCACGGATTTGTCCCTGTGGGTAGCTGGTCTTGACCCCGCTCGCGCCACCTGAAGAGACTAGTCTAAGGTTCTCTTCGCGGCCCTCATGGGCTCCTCATGGAGCCCCGCAGGCCTCTCCAAGAGAGCCTGCGAAAGCCTTCGTCAAGCCAGGAGAGAGCCCCAAGAAGGCCCCCAGGAGAACACACAGACTTGACACGTCGGGTGTGTCTGCCATCCTGCGCGCGCATCCCCCTCTTTGGCAAAGAGCAGTTGCCCCTATCTCTTCGGCTGTCGTTTCTTTGTTTTCTCTCCTCGCTCTTCACTGATCACTCCTCTCGTCGCCCGCCTCCGATGGGAGGCCTCAGGAAGCCCACAGGATGCATTAGGAAATCGATAAGACTCCTTAGGAAACCCCTAAGATTCCGCAGGAAACCCATTGGATTCCTCAGGAGACCCGTCGGGATCCTGAGAAACTGAATTGAAATCCTTCGGAAATCAAAGGATTCCTGTATCGGAATCCTCTGGAAATGCGTACGATTATTCCGGGCACCCATACGAATCCGAAGGGAATCGACAGGAAGGAAGCCTTAGGGAATCCATTGGACCCCTAAAGAAATCAGTAAAAATCCGATGGAATTCCATGGGGTCCCTTAGGATACCCATTGGAATCCCAAGAAAATCTGCTGGATTCCTGCGGAAATGCATCGGATTCCTGTAGAAATCCATAAACCAGCCTATGGAAATCCAAAGGAATCCTTGAGATATCCATCGGACTCCTAAGGAAACAAATTGGACCCCTTAGGAAATCCACTCGATGTGTTGTAGGAAATTCATAGAAATCCGATGGACATCCATAGGAACCCGTGAGACATCCATAGGAATCCTAAGGACATCGATCGGAGTCCTTCGGACACCCACTGGGCCCCTTGGGGAATCCGTCGGAATCCAATGGGAATCAAGAGGGTTCGTTTGGGCATCGATAGGAACCCTAAGAACATCCAATGGATATCTTAAGATATCCATACGAATCCTAAGGAAATCGACTGGATGCCTTAAGAAATCCATAAGATTCCCCAGGACGCCCATAGGAACCCCAAGGAAATTCATTGAAATTCTTAGGAAATCCGAAAAAATAGGACAGCCTAAGTCTGTCTTGTGCTGCTTGGGGGCATCTTGGGCCGTTCTTTCGCGTTCTGGGAGCTCCTTGGGGTCGTCTTGGGTCGTCCTGGTGCGTTTTGGGGCCTCCCTGGGAGGCCTGGAGGTGGTACCGGGAGTTGCCCCCAGATGTCACGGAGGTGGGGGACGCTCCCTGGGAGGGGGGGGCGTATTTGTTTCAATCCGTATAGAGCTTATCTGCCTACTTTCCTTCCCTTCTCCTGACAGCTCGCCTGGGCACTGTTTCCGGATCCTGCCTCGAGCGCTGCCAGGACGCTGCAGGCAGAGGGCGACGACGGGTGCGCCGCGACGTCTTGCCGGCACTGGTGGGCGGCAACAATGGAGCGACGTCTCGGAGAGGGGCTCTTCGGCACCCCCATCGGGCAAAAGAGGCCGGGCTCAGGCCCCGAGCACCTCGCTGGGAGAAGCGCGCGACAGCGTCGTCACGGTCCTGGATCAGCGCCTCGCCAGGAATGGTCGTGCGGGCCGGGCGCCTCTGCGGCGAGACGCCACGAGCGAGCTTCGTCCCCACCACACTTCTCGGCACACTGCGAGCAAGAGGCTCTAGAGAATCATGCTCAGGGTCTGTAGGCAACGTTGGTTCCCAGCAAAAAACGCGAACAGGGCTCCAGCGATTGGCCATGCCTTGCCGTGGTGGGCCAAAGCCGTTCGCAGACGCTGTGCTCCCCAGCCGGACGCGGAGGGGGAGGTCGTGGGCGCCTCCCGTGGCGCGGACGTCGGCGACGCAACCGCCGCGTAGGCGAACGGGTCGCGGGCGGCCTCCGTGGGCGTCGGCATCGGCGGCGGCTAGCGTGGGCAGCACGGGCGTCGTGTCGCCGTCCCGTGGGCCGCCGGCGTATCGGCACCAAGAAACACTCCCCGGCGTGGAGCGACGCGCGTCGCGGGCGCCTCCGTGGGCGTCGGCGTCGGCGGCGCCAGCGTGGGCGACGGCGTCGTGGGCGCCTCCGTGGGCGCCGGCGTCGGCACCGCAGGCGTGGGCGACGGCGTCGCGGGCGCCTCCGTGGGCGTCGGCATCGGCGGCGCCAGCGTGGGCGACGGCGTCGTGGGCGCCTCCGTGGGCGCCGGCGTCGGCACCGCAGGCGTGGGCAACGGCGTCACGCTGGGCGCGGAGCCCAGCGCCTGCCTCACCGGCTCGGACCAGCCAACGTCGTCGGAGGCGGCCCACAAGAAAGCCCCGCCGTGCCCGGGGAACGCCGCGGCGACGTCCTGGAGGATGGCGGCGGCCTGGCTGCCGTCCACGTTGCTGCCGGTCCCAGAGCAGTCGGCGATGCAGAAGCCAAACACAACCTTGCTGGCGTCGCCGCCGAAGATATCGTCCACGAGGTGTCCCATGTGCTCTATGGCGGGCTGGGTGTCGATCGCGGGCCTGAGCGGGCCGTTGTAATACTGAGGCAAGAGGTAGTCGACGCTGGAGGCGACCTCCTGGAGGACTCTGAAGTACGGTGCTCCAGCGGCGATATCCCCATCCATGGGCGCGTGGGAAATGATCTTCCCGGGGGGCAGCGCGGCGCGGAGCCCCGTGGTCAAATCCTTCAGGAACTGGCTGGACGTGTCCGTGTGGTCGTACTCGTAGTCGATCCGCCACCGTGCCATCGGCACGCTGAGGCGCGTTAAGAGCATGCTCGCTGTCTCGGGTTCTCAAAACCCACGACGGCCCAAGAGGCGCGCAAGATCGCCCCAGGGGCACCCAAGAGGGCCCCAAGAAGCAGAGCTCGCACTGGCTCCGGGAGCTTTCCCTCCGACGTGGCCCCCTGGACCCGCAACCTGCCCCAAAGGGGCCCCCGAGGTCCACAAAAAGATCCAGAACGCCTCCAAGAGCGCGCCCAGGAGGCCCCCATGAAACAAAAAAAATATATTCTGCAGGCTTTCAACATACTCGCCGTTTCGGGCTCCAGAAAATCCAAGGCAGCCCAAGAGGGAGAACTGGCACTGACCGTTGGGGCCTTTCCGTTTTAGACGGCCCCCCAGACCCCCAACGTGCCCCCGCGAGGCTGAACCCTCTAAGGGGCCCCCAAGAGGCCCTCGAGGCGGCCCCGGAGAAGAAGACCCATCCACGATGCATTCAGGAAAAAATAGAGGGGGAGCAAGAAGGATGATGATGATGGCGATGATGATGATGATGTTGGTGATGATGATGATGATGATGATGATGATGATGATGATGATGATGGTGATGGTGATGATGATGATGCTGGTGATGATGACAACGATGATGATAATGATGATGACGATGATGATGATGATGGTGGTGATGATGATGCTGGTGACGATGATGATGACGATGATGATGATGAGGATGATGATGAGGATGGCGATGATGATGATGCTGATGCTGGCGATGATGACGACGATGACGACGATGCTGATGATGATGACGACGACGACGAAGGTGTTGATGATAATGACGATGATGATGGTGACGATGATGATGACGATGGTGGTGATGGTGACGGTGACGATGATGGTGATGACGATGATGATGATGATTATTACGATGATGCTGATGATGGTGGTGATGGTGACGGTGATTGTGATAGTGATGATGATGAGGTGGAGGAGGAGGAGAACGAGGATGAGGAGGAGGAGCAGGAGGAGGAGGAGCAGGAAGAGGAGGACCAGTGTAAACCCAATAGTCGTCAACGATGTTGGAACAAATCCCCTCTTCATAGGCTCCTACAACGGCTCATCTCCACCGAGGGAACTGCCTTGTCGGAAAACAACCGCTGGAAGATCCTGAAGCATGCCAAAAAACATTGTTCTCGGGATTCCAACGCCACGGATCAACCTGGCTGTTGCATCTTGACGAGCCTGAATCGTGCCAGAACGACATTCCTGGGACTTCAACGCCGAGACTCTATGTAACTGGTCCACCCGCACAGTCCCAAATCTTTCCAAAACACAATTTGTGGCACGTTGATCCTGGGAATCCGTGAAACTCTTGCAAATGATACAAAGGAATGCGCGGGGCGCTAAGACGAGAGCCACATTTTGGAAAGGAACCTCCCTCAATCCGTGAAACTCTTGCACATGTTTTAAACGAATGCACGTGGCGATTAAGCGAGAGCCACATTTTGAAAACGGCCCGCCCTCAATCCGTGAAACTCTTGCCAATGTTTCAACGAATGTGCGCGGCGCTACGGCGAGAACGGCATTTTGAAAACCACTCGCTCTCAATCCGTGAAACTTTTGCCAATGTTTCAACGAATGTGCGCGGCGCTAAGGCGAGAGCCACATTATGAAAACCACTCGCCCTCAATCCGTGAAACTCTTGCCAATGTTATAGACGAATGTGCCTGGCGCTAAGGCGAGAGCCACATTATGGAAACCACTCGCCCTCAATCCGTGAAACTCACTCTTGTGCAAATTGCATAAACGAATGTGCCCGGCGCTGAGGCGAGAGCCACATTTTGATAACGACCCGCCCTCCATCTGTGAAACGGTTGCCAATGTTTAAGCTTCAGGGTCAGACATGGCGAAGAAGTCCCAGGCGAAACGCCGGGCCCGCCCTAAAAACTTGCCTCGGATGCGACAGGGAGACGTTATTATTTATGAGGAAAAGGAATTGAGGAGGAGGAGGATGAGGAGGAGGAGGAGGAGGGAGGAGGAGGAGAAGAGATGAGGAGGAGAGAGGAGGAAAGAGGAGGAAGGAGGATGGACAACAAATGGGCTTTCAGTTCAGCGCTCTGTTTGACCTGGAGCGGGTCTCGAACTCAACCTTTTTCTGGCCGCGCCGTTGCGCTGGCGCGGTGGCGGGGTGTGCCGCAGGCAGCCACATATCCACGCCGTCGAAGCCCTGGCTGTCGATGATCTCCACCAAGCGGCTCACCACGCTGTCCACCCTCCCGAAGCAGTATTCCCAACAGTCGTTCACGTCGCCGGCCCAGCTCCCGCCCATGCCCGCGCCGCCGAAGGAGAGCAAGACCTTCGTGCCCGCCTGCCGCCACGTCTCGATCAGGTCGGGCTTGGCCTGGTTGTCGCACGTGGCGGGCACCCCGATGGTACAGCTCTGGTCGCACTGATTCTTCGTGGGGTTCCACGTGTAGCTGACCGCGAAAGAGACGATAACCTTGTCGTAGCCCCGAATCTTGTCCAGGCTCGGGCACGGCAGCCAGTTCTCCACGAACGCCACCAGCTGCTTGCTCCCCTCGGGCTCGGGTTCTGGCTCCGGCTCCGGAGTTTCTGGAGGCTCCGTGGGCGACGTCGGCTCCGTGGGCGATGGCGCGGGCGTTGGGCCCGCGGACGCCCCGCCGCCCACCACCAGCCGGACGTCCGCGCAGTTCTTGAACTGCTCGCCGCAGAGCACGGGGCCGCCCTGCTCCGCTGGGCACTCGCCCTGGTAGGAGCACACCACGCCATCGCACCACGCGCTTGCGTCCCACCCCTGCCGCTCCATTTCCTGGAAGTAGCACCTGTAGGCGTCCGGGTGCGGAGTGCAACTGTTCGCGCTCATCCACCACCACTGCAGAGTGCAGCTCTCGCATGTGAGGTCGGCGGGGATCCGGTAGTGGAAGCGGTGCTGCGTGCGGGTGAGGTGTGACCCGTTATGGGGTGGGAGGTACCAGTGCCCAGGGTTAGCCTCGTCGTAGGGCTGACAATCACCTCGTGGGTCGTTTGGCTGGCAATCCGCGTGGACCTCCTCTGGCCTGGCCCGGCTCAGGACGTGCTCATTCAGGCATTCCTCCTGCGCCTGGTAGTCACCGACCTGGCTGTCCAGGCGCTGGTCGCAGAGCCGGAAGACGAAGTGCCCCTTGTGGTGGGCGGTGACGGTGATCACGAACTCGGCCAGCTCCCCCGCCCGCAGCTCGGTCACCGGGCCGACCGCGTCCAGGAAGTGGGCGTTCCCGCAGGTCGCCATTGGAAGGTCGGTGGACCCCAAGCACTGCGGGCAGTAGCCGTTTCCCCAACGTTGTTGGTAGGCCCGCCGCGCATCTCGGGCTTTCGTCAGGAAACTCTGGCCGCTCGCAAAGGCGGGCAGCAGACCCAGGCCAGGACGAGGCGAGCTGCCCATGGCGGGGATGCTTGGGCCGCCAGATGGGAACGTTTCGAGATCGGCCTTGCGTCGGCGGCTCGTGCGCGAAATGGCTGCGGCAGTGCGCGCCTCGGCTGCCACCCCCCCCGCCTCGCCCCCCGCGCCCACCACCCTGGTCCCCCACCCC
The DNA here is from genome assembly GCA_963575745.1 of Prorocentrum cordatum. Taxonomy (NCBI): domain Eukaryota; class Dinophyceae; order Prorocentrales; family Prorocentraceae; genus Prorocentrum; species Prorocentrum cordatum. Next base: position 20,371 of record CAUYUJ010009650.1, read on the forward strand.
CGAGATGGCTACGATGGGCGACGGCTTTGAATATCGGCCCCAGGGGGGGGCCGTTTCGGGCCGCGGGGCCATCGTGAATGGACTTTGAAGCCGCAAGATCCTGCCCGACAGATGAGTCAGAAGCTCGGCCAGACCTCTTCTGTTGGCGCCACGCAGAGGGGACGAGGCCTCCCAAATTGGCTTCCCTCATCGGCCCAACATATAGAAGTGCCCCCAGAACGGCCCCAAATACGGTTTTTTCCACACGGCCCAAGAGACATCCAAGGCAGCACCTGAGATGACCTCCAAGACGGCTCTGAAGCGACCCGATGAGGGCCCGAGGTCCCAGAGAGGCCCCCAAGACGGCTTCTGACGACGCCAGACGGGCCAGCAACGCCAAAGACGAGCGGAAATTGCACAACGCCCACCCTCGAGAGGCCCAAGGAGGCCTCGAAGACGCCTTCAAGAGGCCCCAAGAAGTGCTCCAAAAGCTCCAAAGAGGCCTCCTCCTCCTCCTCCTCCTCCTCCTCCTCCTCCTCCTCCTCCTCCTCCTCCTCCTCCTCCTCCTCCTCCTCCTCCGTTCCTCCCTCTCGCCCTCTTCCTCTTCCTCCCCATAATGTTCCCCGCAGGGTTCTCACAACGGCTGGGGGAACACACAGTCCGATAGCGTGGCCGAGCTCTGGCCACAGCGTTCGGCCGCATGGGCGTTTCCCAAAGGCGGGGGGCGACTGTGACTCGCCGTGAGCGTCTTCGATCCGCCGCCCCCTTAGCCTGCCAGTGCTTGGTCTGCCGCCCCCTGGTTACTTACCACACAAGAGAAACCAAAAAAAAAGTAACCATAAGAGGGTGAGGGAAAATCAAAACCAGCAAAAAAAAAAGAAGAGAAAAACAAAATCAAAAAAAAAACAACAAGAGAAGAAAAGTACAAAAAAAAGACGACCACAGGGGTGCACGGCGTGCCAAACCTCAAGGTAGCTTGGCACTTCCGAGAAAAAATCCGAATGTGGTCTCTTCGATCCCGTTGGCCAGAAAGTATCACTGGAAGTGGAAGGCAAGGACTTTGCCGCTCCAGATGGCTCCAAAATGGCCTTCAAGACGGCCAATGCGGCATCCAAGACGGCCAAGCTGGCCCCAAGAGAGCCCAAGATGGACCCAAAATGTCTCCACAACGGCCCGAGATGCACCCCCGACGACCTAAAACGGCCTCAAGATGGCCCGAGAGACCTCAAAGAGGAGGACCTCCAGGAGGACCTGTGACGCTTGCTCCAAGACGGCCCCATAGGCCTCCTAGATCGCCCCAACACGGCCCACGAGACCCCCAAGAGGCCCGCAAGACGGACCAAGAACGCCCCAAGACGGCCCAAGAGGCCCCGAAGACGGCCCGTAAGCGCCCAAGACGGACCCACGATTACCCAGAGAGGACCCCAAGACGGCCACCGACTGCCAAGAGGCCCCTGAGAGGCCCGTAAGAGGCCCCTAAGATGCTCCAGGATGCCCCCAAAAGGCCTCTCAGAGGCCCCCAAGAGGCTGCCAGGAAACCCCCAAGAGGCCTCAAGAGGGCCTCAAGAGGCCTCCTCGTTTTCCTCTTCGTCTTCGTAGTGGTATTATTATTATTAGTAGTAGCATGCGCATTCTTATTGCTCATAATATGTTATTCTTATCAGTATTATTCCTCTTCTTCGTACTCATGATTTTGCTCCTATTATTCCTCTTCCTCTTCTTCCTCCTCCTCCTCCGCCTCCTCCTCCTCCGCCTCCTCCTCCTCATCATTTGTCTTCCTCTCCCAAGTGTCTCCCGAGGGGAACACACAGATAAACAGCTTGGCCAGACTTCGGCCAAACGGTTGGCCGCATGGGCGTTTCCAAAAGGCGGGGGGCGGCGGTGATTCGCTGCAGGCGTCTTCGAAATCCGCCACTTCCTTATCCTGCCAATGATGGTCTGCAACGCTCTAGAAATTTAAGGACCACCGCGCGGACTTCGCGCGCGCTCAGGTTCTCCGCAATCCCAGCTCGCAGCGAGATGTCGAGGGTTAGGCGACGGTTGTGGACAGTACTTGAATCCGGAGTCGCTACAAGAACACGCGAGGAGTGCGAATCATTTTCAAAATGGGGCTCTCGCAGACTCGTCTTAGAACGTTCCAGCAGTTACACAAATGGAGGGCGGTCCCACTTTTTCAATGGGACTTTCGCCTGAGCCCTTCGGCGCGTTTTCAAGATTACGAATGCATCGCGGAGCAACAGTTGCATGGATGTAGGGCGGTCCCTTCTCCAAATGGGGCTCTTGTTTGAGATGCCGCACGACCCTACGACCACACATCTGAGACTGTGCCTCAAGTGCGCGGATGGAGGGCGGTTCCTTTTCCAAGCGAGCCCGTCGCTTGGCACAGCCTTGAACTTGACGCGCTCGGGACAACCGTAGGCAGAACCTATCGTAAGGCCATCGGGAAAACATGTGCTGCGCTGCTTGAGGAGGACGCCCGTCGAAGCACGGCCACACGGGCGCAGGATAAAAAGCGATTCCTTTCCAAGCCCCACTCCCGCCGGCATTGCGGGCCCGTGGGGTGCTCGTCCTTCGGGGGAGGGGCCGGGCGCTTCGCGCCAGGACAAGCCGCACCGGCAGAGACGAATTGAAGGAGGGGAGGCCTGGACGGGGGAGGGCGCGCTGCAGCCTCGCCCACGCCTCTCTGGGCTTAGGCGAGGCATGTCCCCCTACAGCGGAGTCTGGAAGAACAATGAGATATATATATATATATATATATATTAGTGCTCGCACATACTCGGAAAAGAATCGAACAACCGTCCCCGACTATTGTTTTGCCTATTTCTGAACCCTCCTCCTGCAGAGGGACAGGCCCCACGTAGCTCCGGGCCTGCCCTGGCCGCCCGGAAGACCGATCCCCGGGCCCGTCCGGGCGTGCGCCCTCGCCGAGAAGGGCCCGGGGGGAGCCCGGACTCGCGGCGACGAGGAGCCTCCCCCCAGAGGCCCGAGGAGGGGGCCAACAGCGAGGAAGAGGACATGCCAGCGCGGGGCGGGGTGTGCCAGGCGCCTGCACGGCGCACCGGCAAACAGAGCTGGCTTGGGTCCTTGCCGTTTTCCCCAGGGTCTTCGGGCTGGGTTTCCTACTGCCTTTCCCCGGTTCCTCGGTCTGGGTTCCTTGCTGCCGCTTTGGCCTGGGACCACCCCATGATGCCATGAAGTTCCCAATGCGTTCCGTGGGCCCACGGATTTGTCCCTGTGGGTAGCTGGTCTTGATCCCGCTCGCGCCAGCTGAAGTGACTAGTCTAAGGCTCTCTTCGCGGCCCTCATGGGCTCCTCATGGAGCCCCGCAGGCCTCTCCAAGAGAGCCTGCGAAAGCCTTCTTCAAGCCAGGAGAGAGCCCCAAGAAGGCCCCCAGGAGAACCCACAGACTTGACACTTCGGGTGTGTCTGCCATCCTGCGCGCGCATCCCCCTCTTTGGCAAAGAGCAGTTGCCCCTATCTCTTCGGCTGTTGTTTCTTTGTTTTCTCTCCTCGCTCTTCACTGATCACTCCTCTCGTCGCCCGCCTCCGATGGGACGCCTAGGAAACCAACAGGATGCATTAGGAAATCGATTGGACTCCTTAGGAAACCCATAAGATTCCGCAGGACACCCATTGGATTCCTCAGGAGACCAATCGGGATCCTCAGAGACTGAATTGAAATCCTTTGGAAATCAAAAAGATTCCTGTATCGGAATCCTCTGGAAACACGTAAGATTATTTCGGGCATCCATACGAATCCGAAGGGAATCTACAGGAAGCCTTAGGAAATCCATAGGACCCCTAAAGAAATCAATAAAAATCCAATGGAAATCCATGGGGTTCCTTAGGATACCCATTGGAATCCCAAGAAAAACTGCTGGAGTCCTGCGGACATGCATCGGATTCCTGTAGAACTCCATAAACCAGCCTATGGAAATCCAAAGGAATCCTTGGGATATCCATCGGAATCCTAGGGAAACAAATTGGACCCCTTAGGAAATCCACTCGATGTTTATTCCTTCGGACATCCACTGGGCCCCTGGGGGAATCCGTCGGAATCCAATGGGAATTAAGAGGGTTCCTTTGGACATCGATAGGAACCCTAAGAACATCCAATGGAATTCTTAAGATATCCATACGAATCCTAAGGAAATCGACTGGATGCCTTAAGAAATCCATAAGATTCCCCAGGACGCCCATAGGAAACCCAAGGAAAGTCATTGAAATGCTTAGGAAATCCGAAAAAAATAGACAGCCATAGGATTCCTTTTGGAAATCTATTGGCTCCCGATGGACATCTACGAGGATTCTCGAAGATGATGAAAATGAGGACGATGACGATGAAGACGATGAAGATGATGACTCCTCGCTCTTACGGCTCTTGGCGCTCGGCGAGAGTTGGTTTCTAGAGCTCGCCTGAGAGCTGGAAGCCTTTGGCGGTTCTGTTGGGAGGACAGTTGGGTGTAGGGCACGATTGGAGTTAAACTGTGTCAGAAATCTCGGGTGGCCTTGTCATCATCTTGCAAGAGCCGCTTTGAATCGACCTCATGCACTCGTCACGAGTAGTGAAAGCACGGAAGTTCATACCACGCTTTGTGCTGTACCTGCTGGGTCCTCCTCGTTTGCGGCCGATGTTGCCTGCACCTCCAAGAGAGTGCCAAGACAGCGTCAGAGAGTTCAACTGCATTCCCGAAACATCTGTGCAATGTGACCCCGAAGTCTTGATGGGGCTCGGAATGAACTTGAACAACAAGAGAATCACTGGATTTCCTTGTTTTTTCAGGTGGGACCTCCTGACATGTAGTGCGCAGGAACTGGGGGGGGGCCTAGAAGGCGTGCAAGGAACTCTTGGGAGGCAGTATGGAGGCCGCTGGGGGACTGTTTGGGGGCCTCTTTTGGGCCTCTTCGGGGCTCTTTGGGGCCTCTTCGGGGCTCTTTGGGGACTCTTGGGGCCTCCTAAAGGCCTCTTTGGAGCGGAAAGCCGGGATTGTCGATTCGCGTTCCCCCTGTCGGGCGGCTTTTCGGGCCATCTTGGGGCTCTCTTGGGCTGCCTCGGGGCGCTCTTGGGCCGTCTTGGGGCCTTCTTGGGGGCTCTTTGACGGTCTTGGAGCGGTTTGGGGGGCCTTCTTCGGCCGTCTTGGAGCGGTGAAGCTCGAAAATGCCAGAAGGCTAAAAACCGGAAAGGAAAAAAAATGTGTTTTGGCATCTTCGGGCGCTCCCGGAACGCCTATCGGAGCTCTCTTGGGGCCTCTTGGGAGCCTCCTGGGAGCCGGGAGAGCCGTCGGAAGTCTGTCTTGTGCTGCTTGGGGGCATCTTGGGCCGTTCTTTCGCGTTCTGGGAGCTCCTTGGGGTCGTCTTGGGTCGTCCTGGTGCGTTTTGGGGCCTCCCTGGGAGGCCTGGAGGTGGTACCGGGAGTTGCCCCCAGATGTCACGGAGGTGGGGGACGCTCCCTGGGAGGGGGGGCGTATTTGTTTCAATCCGTATAGAGCTTATCTGCCTACTTTCCTTCCCTTCTCCTGACAGCTCGCCTGGGCACTGTTTCCGGATCCTGCCTCGAGCGCTGCCAGGACGCTGCAGGCAGAGGGCGACGACGGGTGCGCGTGCGACGTTCCTTGTCCTTGGCCTGCACTGGTGGCCGGCAACAAACGAGGCGACGTCTCGGAGAGGGTCTCTTCCGCACCCCCATCAGAGGCAAAAGAGGCCGGGCTCAGGCCCGAGCACCTCGCTTGGGAGAAGCGCGCGACAGAGGCACACGGTCCTGGAGTCGCGCCGTGCCCAGGAGGCGTGCGCCAGCCCCAGCGGCCGCCTGCTGCGGCGAGAACTCCACGAGCGACGCTTCCTTCCGCACCACATGGCGTTCTCGGGCCACTGCGCGCAGGAGTGCTCGAGAAGTCATGCTCAGGGTCGTCGTAGCAGACGTTGTTCCCAGCCAGGCACGCGGAGCAGGGCCCAGCGAAGTCCCAGGCCTTGCCGTGGTGGGCCACAGCCGCTTCGCAGACGCTGGGCTCCCCGCCGGACGCGGAGGGGGAGGTCGTGGGCGCCTCCGTGGGCGCCGGCGTCGGCGTCGGCACCGCCGGCGTGGGCGACGGGGTCGCGGGCGCCTCCGTGGCGTCGCCGTCGCGGCGCTAGCGTGGGCGACGGCGTCTGGCGCCTCCGTGGTGCGCCGCGTCGCCCACCGCAGGCGTGGGCGACTCGGCGTCCGCGGGCCCTCCGTGTGCGTCGGCGTCGGCGGCGCCAGCGGGGGCGACGAGCGTCGTGGGCGCATCCGTGGGCGCCGGCGTCGGCACCGCAGGCGTGGGCAACGGCGTCACGCTGGGCGCGGAGCCCAGCGCCTGCCTCACCGGCTCGGACCAGCCAACGTCGTCGGAGGCGGCCCACAAGAAAGCCCCGCCGTGCCCGGGGAACGCCGCGGCGACGTCCTGGAGGATGGCGGCGGCCTGGCTGCCGTCCACGTTGCTGCCGGTCCCAGAGCAGTCGGCGATGCAGAAGCCAAACACAACCTTGCTGGCGTCGCCGCCGAAGATATCGTCCACGAGGTGTCCCATGTGCTCTATGGCGGGCTGGGTGTCGATGGCGGGCCTGAGCGGGCCGTTGTAATACTGAGGCAAGAGGTAGTCGACGCTGGAGGCGACCTCCTGGAGGACTCTGAAGTACGGTGCCCCAGCGGCGATATCCCCATCCATGGGCGCGTGGGAAATGATCTTCCCGGCGGGCAGCGCGGCGCGGAGCCCCGTGGTCAAATCCTTCAGGAACTGGCTGGACGTGTCCGTGTGGTCGTACTCGTAGTCGATCCACCACCGTGCCATCGGCACGCTGAGGCGCGTTAAGAACATGCTCGCTGTCTCGGGTTCTCAAAACCCACGACGGCCCAAGAGGCGCGCAAGATCGCCCCAGGGGCACCCAAGAGGGCCCCAAGAAGGAGAGCTCGCACTGGCTCCGGGAGCTCTCCCTCCGAAGTGGCCCCCTGGATCCGCAACCTGCCCCAAAGGGGCCCCCCGAGGTCCGCAAGAAGATCCAGAACGCCTCCAAGAGCGCGCCCAGGAGGCCCCCATGAAACTAAAAAAACAGATTCTGCAGGCTTTCAACATACTCGCCGTTTCGGGCTCCTGAAAATCCAAGGCAGCCCAAGAGGGAGAACTGGCACTGACCGT
>CAUYUJ010009651.1:0-32965 GCA_963575745.1 Prorocentrum cordatum
GTAAATGCTTCCCGTCTATGCTATGTTATGCCACGTAATGCTATGCTATGCATTTCGCGCGACGGCATGCTGGGTTTAGCAAAGCGATGCTACGTATTGCGATCAGAGTCAATGCGATACCTAACTGTATTGTGCAATGCTGCAAACGCCACGGTACGTTCTGCCATGCTAGGCACAGGGTATAGGATAATGTGATGCCTAAGCTCTGGATTGCTGTGCTGCGCTGCGCTTTGAATTGTGTGGCATCTCATTGCGTCGCTTATTGATGCGTATGCGCATCAAGTCTCCAGCGGAATGTTCATCCTAATAAAGGTCGCACCCACTTCCATCTGTTGAATATGTTTTGTGCGCTCTGGATATGATGCGATTCGACCTCGATGCGACCAACTCGTGGCAAAACGCAACCTGACCAAAGCTTGATGCGTGTCGGACATCCACATCATCGCCTCGATGGAGTCCAAAATGAAAGCACGCTCACCTCCCTGCCCATGAATGCAAAACATGGTATTTCAAAAGCTTCCATGATCGCTAGCACATTGTGACCCACGCAATCAAAGGTCTGATTCAGAAGGCACCGCGAAACAACACCCAACTATGCAATCGCACACCATATTTCTGGCTCTCTACCCGAACCCACAACATCCGTGCCTACCGCCATTTGCACAACATGTTTCGCTCGCCTCGGTGCCCGTCCAGGCAAATTACGGCCAAGACTATTCCACTTGCCAGGCTTGCCTTCCGTTTCGAGGCTCCCCAAATGGGGTCGGTCGACCAACCCATCAACCCGACCCCAGCGATAGCCATGAAGTACTGCTCGACTCCGACCGAGGGCCAACCTGTACAGCCCTGCAAACACACAACCTTGGCACCGACGCCGAAAAATCGGAGCCGCGGGAGGGCAGGGCGGCAGCAGCCTCTCTGATTGATAAGAGGACATGGATTATCCCACTTCGGACGGAGAGGCAAAAGGGAAACAGCGAGCAAGGATGGAGGACCGATCGACGACCGACCACGACATGCAGAGCGGGCGATGGGAAGATGGTGCACCCCGACGCATCTCTGGCGTTGACGGAACTGGGTTTAGTGGGACCTGGTTTAGTTCAGCGAGCGAAGAACGGTATAACATAAACTTTCCGCCGTCGGGGACACCTGCCCCTGGGCGGCTGGAAAGTTTATACCCCTACGGTGCCACCGTAAGGGTATAAACTTTCCAGCCGCCCTGGGACAGGCGCCCCCGACAGCGAAGAAGCTTATTTTACACCGTTCTTCGCCCGTTAATTAGTGATGTGTGCTGGGGGACGCCCATCCCCCCCGCCCTGTTCTACTGACCGGAACTGCCGTCACCCGAAAAAGCACCAGCTACGGCAGACCTGGTTTGGTGACTCAGGCCAACTTAGGGGCTCCGGGGCCCCACTACTGACCGGGCCCCCTCTCCTGGGGTCCTGGCTATACCCGAACATCGACTAATGAGCAACGGCATGCGCGTAAACGTTCGATCCTTCGGTCCAAAGTTGTGGATGCCACGACAATGGACACCCTAACAGTCCTATCATTGAATTAAGAATGTGTTTAAAATGTCGGAACATGTTCTAAACATGTTTTAAGCATGTTGTTTTAAATGTTCCATTTATCGTCCTCCACAAGTCCAAAGGTGGGCCCTTGCTTCCAGATCGATCGATCGAAAACGGCCAGCGCGCACAGCGACGACGAGCACGGCAGCACTTGCAAGGGGGGAGCGAATGACCGCTCACCGCCACCGCGCGCGGGCGCTCGCGGGCGCGGATCGCGCCGGGAAGTGCGCCGCTCCCCCGTTCTGACTCCTCCCCGCTCCACTCTCCCCCTCCACACCCTCCTCCTCCTCCTCCTCCTCCTCCTCCTCCTCCTCCTCCTCCTCCGCCTTCTCCTCCTCCTCCTTCTCCTCCTCCTCCTCCTCCTCCTCCTCCTCCTCCTCCTCCTCCTCCTCCTCCACTCTCCACTCTCGCGCCCGCCTCCGCCTTCGGGGTCGCGCTCTGGGCGCACCTCGTCGTCCGCGGCGGCTGCAGGTGAGCCCACCATTCACGGGGGCACTCGCCCTCCGCTCTGCCCCCCCCCCTGTGGGGGCAAAGCGGATCCATGTCGTATCCAGGGGGGGGAGTCCGTCCCTCGGGCGCCCTCTGTGCGGACTGCGAGGCTCAGCTCCACCGTCGGGACGTGGCCACCAGAGCGGGAGTCGGGAGCAAGGGCCCCGCCGCCGAGGGCCCCTAGGGCACCACGGAGATGATCCTGGAACAGCGATCCCGGCGAAGGGCCCACCGTCTGCGGGGGTGAACATCGCGCTGCGGGTACCGCCTGCGGTGGAACTCACGGGCAGAGAAGTGCGCACGGGGTACACGTCGTTCATTTCTAGTCGTGCTCATTTCTAGTCGTGCTCGTTTCTAATTGTTCCCGGCCCCCCAGTGGCCAGGAAAGAGGCCCAGCATAGAACAAGTGGAAATGAAAGGATCCTTGCCCCCCCCAAGAAAAAAATCAAGGAACTTGCGAATACTCAGACATGAACAATGTGTATCCTGGAATGGGGGGGGAGAGACTGTGCTGGAAGGGGGGCGCGCGTGCGGCCGCGGCCACCGGGGCCTTCGGCGGAGCTCCCCAGGGGGGCCACGGAGCGCTGCCCTGGGAAGCGCGGGCGCACGCGTACGCGGCCACGGGGAGCCTTCGGAGGAGCTCCCGATGCGGCCGCGGAGCGTGTGAGGGGTGTGGCGAGACAGGGGCGTGCGGAGGGCAGGGGCGGGGGCGGCAGGGGGCGGGGGGGAGGAGAAGGGAGGGAGGGAGGGCAGCGGGTGGGAGAGGCGGGGCGCTGTCTCCTCGAAGACCCCACACCACAGGACGGCTGGGGAAAAGACATCCCGAGGCGGAAACAAACCCAACACGAATGACTGAAAGGCACCCCATCCCAGGATAGGGGTTGTGTTTCTAACGCTCGTGCCAGCTCTGCTTCTCCTTCCTGCTTTGCGTTCTGTCGAAAGGGTGTCCCTGGCCCAAGGTGGCCACAGCTTCACCAGGGAGGCTTTACTTTTTGCCGTTGCCTTCGCCTTGAATGCTTTACTTGTTCGCCGTTGCCGTCGCTCCCTGGCGGCGGTGGGCCTACTTTGCCAGGTCGCGGCCCACGCTGTGCAGGCATACTGGCACGCATGTCGGGGACCTACTTTCGGCTTAGTCTAATAGTGCTGTCTAATTCAGGTCGCTGCCCCCTTGCTCTCGCAAGGCTCCGCGATCTCAAGGGCTGAGGCGGCCTCCGGAGCAACCCCCACGAGGCCAAGACGGGCCCAGAGGGCCCAGAACGGCGCGGGCCGCTCACTGGCGCCGCGGGCCCGCGCCGCACCTGGCAGCACCCGGCTTTTGCCTCTGGAAGCACGAGCATAAACTTAGGTCGGGCGTGTCCCCCCCTACGGGCGGATTTTGAACGAACGATCAAACTAGTCGTAGAGTGTTCAAAAGAGACCAAAACATAATCGCAAACATCGTGCCCGCACTAGCGTTTGACTATTTTTGAATATTCCTCCTGAGGAGGGGCAGGCCCGACTTGAGCATAAACTGTCGGGGAGGTCCGCGCGGATTTCTTGCGTCGGCGCTGCGCCTTCCTGGCGGCGCCTCCAGCGCCGTTCCTGGCGCGCGTGGCGCGCAGGTGGGGGGGCCCAGCGCCGACCCCAGTCAGGAAATGCGCGCGGACTCCCGACAATTTATGCTCATGCGGTTGTTTCTTGTTCGGTCACCTGCCCCACCCTCGCAGCTCTTCTGAAAGGGAACAGTCCAAACCGTGCAGCCAGACCGTCTCTCGAGCGTGGCCGAAGGTCCGCCGATCGATGTCGACCGCAGGGCAAGGAAAAGAAAAACCTGCAATCGCCCCAGACTCGGGCAGAGAGGAAGCGACGAAGGACCTGGCCCACCGTCTGCGGCAACTCACGGGAGCCTACCATACCATCTTGTTGGCTCTTGTGGATCGACGCTGGCCGACGCTACATCGACGCTAAACCGACCACATCCGACGCTAGATCTACGCTACCTCATCGAATACCAAACGCTAATCGGCACTAAACCGACGCTTAAGACAGAACCCCCGAGACTTGCTACCGAACCCACAGGGTTCGGGAGTCCGTCCTGGCGCCGCGGGCTACTAGCGCCCGCCGCGCCCACCTCTTGTGTCGGGAGGTGCCGCTTGAGAAGCAGGGGTGGGGACCTACCCCTTCCTTCCTCCCTCACTCCTCGAACGTGAGCAAGATGCACCTCCTCCTCCTCCTCCTCCTCCTCCTCCTCCTCCCCCCCTTCCTCCTCCTCCTCCTCCTCCTCCTCCTCCTCCTCCTCCTCCTCCTTCTCCTCCCTCCCTCCCTCCCTCCCTCCCTCCCTCCCTCCCTCACCCCAACCTGTCTTCCCACCTCCCCGACCCTCCCAGAGATCCGATGTCGTGATTTTTTCAATACGGGGTCCCCGGAAGTCTCGACCAATTCCCTGGGGCCAGTTTTTCATCCTGAGTCGTTTTTTGACGGTCCCAGGGCCCGGCGAGGGCCCCTAGAGGCCGAAAAACGCGAAACACACCCGCCTTGCTTTTTGTCAACGCGCTGGACCTCTGGGCTCGACGTCACGATTTTTTCTCATGGCGTCGACCCACAGGGGTCTAGAGGCCTCCTAGATGGGGTCGGAGTAGATGGGGTCGGAGGATCGCGCCGCATCGCCGATGTATCGGCGATGCATCGGCGATGTATCGGCGATGCACCGGCAATGCATCGGCGACGTCGGCGATGCATCGGCGACGTCCGCGTGGGGAAACACGGGGGACTCCGATCGAGCCGCATCGCCAGCGCAATCGGCGATGGGGCGCGACCCTCGACCCCATCTACTCAGACCCCATCTCGGAGGCCTAGAGGGTCGCGACCCGGTCCCCTGGTCCGGAGCTGCATCCCGGGCCTCTCCTTCTGAGGGCCCCGCGACCGGGAGAGGGAGCTCCAGGGGGGGGGGGGACGCCAGCGAGAAGCCTGCCGTCGAGAGGCCTTCACGCCTCGAGAGGGTGGCTGGGCCCCTGTGGCGCGGCTGGGAGGAGGAGGAGGAGGAGGAGGGACGAGAAGGAGGAGGAGGAGGGGGAGGAGGAGGAGGAGGAGGAGGAGGAGGAGGAGGAGGAGGAGAGAGGATTTCGAGGAGGAGGAGGAGGAGGAGGAGGGGGAGGGAGGAGAGAGGAGGAGGAGGAGGAGGAGGAGGAGGAGGAGGAGGAGGAGGAGGAGGAGGAGGAGGAGGAGGAGGAGGAGGAGGAGGAGGAGGAGGAGGAGGAGGAGGAGGACCCCGGCTGGAGAGTGTGTGGAGAATCCACCCCGACAATACGGCGATGGCATTGGATAAGGAAACCCTCGGAAAGGAATCCAGGGTCTGGAAGCCGGTGGAACTCCAACAGTGGATCGGCCATGGCTATCACCGCCGCCCTCATCAGAGAAGGAACCCTCCAGGGTCTGAAGCCTCCTGGCACTATTCCTTAACAAACGCCTCCACCGTAACCACCCCGACACGCGAAGCCGTTTAGTAAACGCACCCAGGGAAGGAAGCACGCAGAGCAAGGCCCTGCAAAGTCAACGCCCAGGGCCGTTTCGTAAACGCCAGTTGTCTGGCCCGGGTGGTTCTTCCTCCCTTGCTTTATGCTGCTCCCATCGTACTTAAGGACCATATCCCAGAAATAATTTCGAGCACCCGGAAAAGTGTCCAAAGAGTGTCGAAGCAGTGTCGGCCGAGTGCCCCCCAGGGACCGACACGTGAAAACCCTCGAGTTTCGGCACTGTTTTGGGCGCTCGAAATTCTTCCTGGTAAGCAGGTTGGAGCATCATAAGCCTTGCTGGAGTGGAGGAGGCAGAGGCGGAGGCCCGGGCCCACCCTCGCTAGTGTAGAACACCACCCGGACGGAGTGGGCTCCGCTGTGGGCCCGGACGCAGACCAGCTGGGCCTCGTCGTCGCTGAGCTCGCGGCCTCTCGCCGCGCGGCGCCCCGCCCTCTCAGGAGGGAGGAGGAGGAGGAGGATGAGGAGGAGGAGGAGGAGGAAGGAGGAGGAGGGATGAGGAGGAGGAGGAGGAGGCGGAGGGAGGAGGGAGGAGGAGGAGAAGGAGGAGGATGAGGAGGAGGAGGAGGAGGAGGAGGAGGACGCCCGGGGCGCCCGGGCAATGCGGCAAGGGATCCCAGAGACTGGTGTGCACTGTCAGCGCATTCGCTGTGGCAGCCCAAACCTTGGAGGCGGCGGAGTGAATTCCTTCATCAGGGGCGGCGGGGGGGGGACCACTGTGGCTGGTATGCTGTGCAGCTGGAGCTGCTGCCGTCTTGCCGTCTGCGCGGGCACACCTGGTGAGGGAGGGCACGTCGCACTGTTTCGCAACTGAGAAACTCTAGCCGACGCCAGCTGACAGCGCTCCTGTGCCAAGGTGTGTCGAGCTCCACTCTCCACGTGAGGTCCGGGCAGCTTGCGGACATCCGACGATACGACCTGCCGCATCTGCCATTTCCTTATAAGAGAGAAGCTGGTGTCCTCGAATGTTTTTGCCAATGTAATCCCTTTAACATACGCGTCATAGTCTGAACCAGACCATCAAACATGATCTTGCGATCCAGTGGGTGCCCCTTGAGAGCGCACAATTCGAAGTGTCATCGTGCACACATAACGTAGTGCGGTGCACGTGTAGGTACCAGCCCAGATGTCTGCTTCGAACTCGGCAACCGCGGAGAGCCCTCCGAGTGGGCAGGCGTTCGGGGCTGTCGGGAGCGCGCGAGCGTGGAATCCCAGAGGCCATTGCTGTTCGTGGGCGGTGGTGGCGCCCACAGCAGCCCATACAGGAAGGCGGCGCTGGCCATGCTAGTCCTTGACACCCCCTGCTAGCCCAGCTGGGTAGATATCGATTACATCTGGCATGATCTCAGGACCTGAAACCAAGCCTTCCGATCCAGTGACTGGCGATGTATGCCAACATCCCATGTGCATGCACATATCGCGCGTAGGTACTTGGGGCCACGGCCTTCGGAACAGCTCCCCAGTGGGGCCGGGATGGGGATAGGACCGAGTCGGATGCCACAAGCATGGGGATCCTCAGTGGGAGTGAAAGGTGGAGGTGTGGGACATGCCGTTTCCTGAACTATTGGGGTCGATGGACCTTCATCGGGATCCTGGTCACGCAAGATAGTAGCTTGTCAAATCTGGACGCCAGCGGAGAAGTAGGACGGAGGAGGGATGAGGAGGAGGAGGCGGAGGAGGAGGAGGAGGGAGGGAGGAGGAGGAGGAGAAGGGGGGGAGGAGGAGCAGGAGGAGAGGAGGAGGAGGAGGAGGAGGAGGAGGAGGAGGAGGAGGAGGATGGAGGCAGAGGGCCGTCCTGGATCATCGCCGGGTGCGGCCAAGGCGTCGGGCTCCAGGGACGGCCCGTGCAGGCTGCTGCAGCTCTTGGACGAGCCCAGGGGCATCTGCCGCTGGCGGCCAGCTACCAGCGTCCTCGGGCCCTTCCTCGTCTCACTCCCTCCTTCTCCTCCTGCTGCTCTGCCTCCTCCCCCGTCCTCCCTCTTTCTCCTCCTCATCCTCCTCCTCCTACCGTCCTCCTTCCTTTCCTCCTCCTCCTCCCTCCTCTCCTCCTCCTCCTCTCCTCCCTTCTCCTCCCTTCTCCTCCTCCTCCTCCTCCTCCTCCTCCTCCTCTTCCTCCTGCTCCTCCTCTTCTCCAACCTACTCAACCTCTACTGCTTCTCAATTTTCCCCTCCTCTTCCACCTCCTCCTCCTCTTCTGTTCCTTCTCCTGCTTTCGATCTTCCTCCTCCGCTCCTCATTCTCCTCCTCGTCGCCCTCCTCCTCCCCTCTTCCTCCTCCTCCTCCTCCTCCTCCTCCTCCTCCTCCTCCTCGTCCTCCTCCTCATCTTCCTCCTCCGCCCTTTCTTCCCCCTCCTCTTCCTCTTCCTCTTCCCCTTCCTGCTTCTTCTCCTTCTCCTCCTCGTCCTCCTCCTCCTCCTCCTCCTCTGCCACTCCTGCGTCTCCACCCGTCTGCGGGGCCCGGGGGGAAGGGGCAGTCGTGGGGACAGCCATCGGGGCAACCACAAGACAATCACGGGACAACCGCAGGACAACTCCAGGCACGCTACGCCCCCGCGCACGGAGACGCGACTCCTTCTGTCGTGACTTGGGACTTGCCGGTGCAAGGACTCGCGCTGCTTCGCCTCGCCCGCGCCCGCGTCACGCACGACTCGAACCGAAATCGAAACTGATATACCTACACCTGTGGTCATCCCCTCCATCCTCCAGCTCCTCCCTTCTCCTCCACCTCCTTTTCCTCCTCCTCCTCCTCCTCCTCCTCCTCCACCACAGCTTTCCTCCTCCTCCCTCGTCCTTCTCCTCCTCACTTCTCCTTCCGCATCCTCCACCTCTCCTCCTCCACCTCTCCTCCTCCTCCTCCTCCTCCTCCTCCTCGTCCTCCTCCTCCTTCTGATTCCTCCTCACTCCTTCTCCCTCCTCGTTGTCATTATAAGTCCTCCTCCTCCTCCTCCTCCTCCTCTCCTCTTGGCGTCCTCCTACTCCTCTCCTCCCGCCTACTCCTCTCTCTTCTTCCTCATCCTCTTCCTCCTCCTCCTCCTCCTCCTCCTCCTCCAACTCCTCCCTCCTTCTTCCGTCCAGGCCCCAGTGTCGGAGTGGCTGGGGAAGGTGCCAATGTGGCGGGCGGCGGGGAAGAACAGGTGTGCCCAAGCCGCGTCTCGCTCTTCAGCGAACGTCGACTTGACGCCATCCTGCGCCGCCGTGACTGGAACCTGGTGTTCCCCCCCTTCCTCCATTCCTCCCTCTTCCCTGCACGTAGCTCACTTCCTTCGCCCCTCCTCCCTCCTCCTCCTCCTCCTCCTCCTCCTCCTCCTCCTCCTCCTCCTCCTCCTCCTCCTCCTCCTCCTCCTCCTCCTCATTCCGCCCTTCCTCCCATGATCCTCTCCCTACACCCTGCCTTCCCCTCTTCGCCCGCACCTGTTTGCCTGGATCTTGAGCCACAGTGTGGCGATCCCTTCTCGCTCCCCTCTCGCTCTTTCTCTTCCATCCCCCATCTATTCAATTTCTGTATCGCACCCTCCTACTCCTACTCTTACTCCTCCCCTCTCCATTCCTTTTCCGTATCGCCCCCCCCCTCCTCCTACTTTCCCCACCCCATCGCTGTCGCACGGCCAGTCGGAAGGGCAGGACGAGCGTATCGCCTGATACTGTCTCACATTTTGCAATTCTGCAACTCAGAAGTTGCAGCAATTTCACGGAAGGAGGACGGAGGGGGGTTGAGTTGCTTTCAAACTGTGGCTCTCGCCTTGGCGCCGCGCACATCTATCTCAGCGCAATGGGCTTCACTGCTTGAGGGCATGTGTTTCTCAAAATGCTGCTCTCCCCTGAGCGCCGCGTTTGCAAGAGCTTCACGGATGGAGGGCGGGTCGTTTTCAAAATGTGGCTCTCGCCTGAGCGCCGCGCACATTCGTCACACAAACATGCAAGAGTTTCCCGGATAAGAGGGCGGGCCGTTTTCAACATGAGATTCTTGCCATAGCGCTGCGCGCATTCCTTATACAAATGCAAGAGCTTCACGGATGGAGGGTGGTTCCTTTCCAAAGTATGGCTCTCACCCTAGCGCCGCGCACATTCGTCCTGAGAGATTACAACAAGTCCACGGCTTCTCATGGTTAACGTACCAGGAGTGGCGTGTTGGTATGATGTCGGGCTGCCCGGGCGCAACAATTACGTTGTTTCGTGGTGTTGTTTCGTGCGTTCTGGCACGATTCACGATCGTCACGACGCAACAGCACCTGCGATTCGCGGCGATGAAGTCGGGTGACTGGTTTGTTGGCACAGTTCCAGATGTTCAAACGTTTGTTTCAACGGGGCCCTTCCTTTATTGGACTTGAATCTCTGTAGGGACCTGGGACGAGGGAGCTCGGAGTAAGGTTGGAGGGAGGGAGGTTGGAGCTTGGGATTACACTGGTCCTCCTCCTCCTCCTCCTCCTCCTCCTCCTCCTCCTCCTCCACCTCCTCCTCCTCCTCCTCCCCCTCCTCCTCCTCCTCCTCCTCCTCCTCCCCCTCCTCCTCCTCCAACTCCCTCCTCCCCTTCCCTCCCCCCCCCTCCTCCTCCAACTCCCTCCTCCCTCCTCCACCTTCTCGTCCAACTCCACCTCCCTCGTCCTCGTTGTCCTCGTCGTCCTCGTCGCGTCGTCGTCCTCCTCCTCCTCCTCCTCCCTTCCTCCTCTTCCGACTCCCCCGCCCTCCCTTCATCCCGCCCTCCTCCTCCCCTCCTCCTCCTCCTCCTCCTCCTCCTCCCTCCTCCCTCCTCCCTCCTCCCTCTCCCTCCTCCCTCCTCCCCTCCTCCCTCCTCCCTCCTCCCTCCTCCCTCCTCCTCCTCCTCCTCCTCCTCCCCTCCTCCTCCGCCTCCTCCTCCTCCTCCTCCTACACCTCCTCCTCCTACACCTCCTCCTCCTCCTCCTCCTCCTCCTCCTCCTCCTCCTCCTCCTCCTCTTCCTCCCCCCGTCCTCCACTTCCCTCCCCCATACTCCCCGCGGCACCACATCAGGGTTGCCCAGGGAGGCCCGGGGAGCCAGCACGATCACTCCTGTAGTGGACAGACTCACACGCTGAGGATGATCTGGACCATCGCCTGCTGTCTGATCGCGACCTGCTCCTGGCCGCTGGCAGTGCAGCTGCTGATGCAGCAGGAGCTCGACCACAAGAAACCTTCCACGAGAAACCCATCCCTGAGACCCCAGGACGTCCATTGGCTTTTCGTGCGGGGGCGTCGCGCTTCCCATAGCAAAACCATCGAGACCCAAAAAACCCAGCGCACCCTGGAGGCAAGCAGGGTGTTCCTTGGCACGGGTTTCCACTGTAGGGGTCGGGTTGGGCGTCGGAGAGCGCGTGGGGTGGTGGGGCTTGTGGAAACAGCGGCCCACGCGGACTGCTGGGACGCGGCGGCTGCTCTGGTACGCATGCGAGCCTGCAAGGCGCTAGAGGCTAGAGTTGACCCTAGAATCCGACATGGGCCGTGCGGAGCGCGAACAGATTGCGCGAAGGACTTTGAAGGTCCCCAGAACGAAGTTAGCCGCGCGGGGCTCCCAGCATGAACTCTCCAAAGCAGCGTCCAAGTGGCGCCGTCAGAAGTGTGCCCAGCTGGTGCACTCGAGCTTCCTGGTTGAATTCTGCGCCACGCCCTGCTCCGACCCTGTACCACCGGCCGTGCCCCTGCACGGGCAAGGGCCTCGTGCCTGCAGGCAGGCTGCCAGGCCTGGGATGGGGGAGAGCTTGTGCCCGCCACCCAATCCCTGGGGGGGTGGGGCATGTATGGCATGACGCACCGCCACGTGCGTGGCCGTCTCGCCCCCAACGATGTCCGGCATCTCCTCCGCAAGACGTGCCCAGGCCACACCAGGAAGAAACGAGCTGAGGCTTCGTCGCGGATCGCCAGGGGGGCTCTGTCCCAGGAGGGAGGGGCCTCCTCGTGCGGTCCGTGCGGCGGCCTTCCAGGGCGCGTGCGCCGAGGCCGCCTCCGCTGCTGCGGCTGCCTCGTCCGAGACCTCGGGGGCGCCGCTGTCGGGCCATGCTCCTGTGGCCGCGCCTCTTCCGAGAGAGCTGGATCCCGAGGGGGATGCGGCCGAGTGGACATTTGGGGGTCAGGAGGCGCTGGGCGTTTCGCGCAAGGAGTCCGGTGTTGGTGCAGGGGTCTTGGAGAGGAGGCCCTCACGCCGCCCCTGACCCAGCAGTGCCGCCACCAGCGGCAACGCGAGAGGTCGTGAGGCTCGCGCTGCAGTGAATTGGGCTCGTTTGACGGAGTGCGGGCCATGTTGGCGCTGGTCATCGACTCTCGCCGAGGTGGCCCGCCATCGGTGCCGTATGGATGGCTTGCCCTTGGATCCTTTGCCAGGGCCCCTCCCTCCCTCCCTTCCCCCTCCCCCTCGGTCTCGACCTGGGGGCACGCGAGTGGGTCCCCACCCCCACTGCAGAAGGGGGACCCCCGGGCCTGGGGCTTCGCGCCCGTCCGGCCCCGGGTAGCCTGCCAGGGCCGCCTTTATATAAGGGACTGGGCGCCCTCGTGGAGGGAGGGGGGGGGGAGGGAGGCGGCAGGAAGAGAACCAGCAGAGGGCGGCAGAAGGAAAACGACGGGTGCGCGGCCAGGGGGTGTTTGAATTCAAAAAACCAATGTTTTGAATTCAAGAGCAATCTTTTTGCATTGAAAAGCAGTTTTCTCAAACTCAAAAGCCAGCCCCCCCCTGGCCTCTCGCCCTCGGCTCCACGCAGGAGTGACCCTGGGCAAGAGGGACCTCTGGTGCGCGGCTTCTCGGGGGGCGCGGGGGGAGGGGGGGGGGTGGGGGGGCAAAACCTGGGCGCGCGCACGCCGCTGCTGCCGCTTCTGCGTGCGGCGATCGGAGGACTCCGTTGGGGCCCGCATCGAAGATCACTCCGTCGAAGGGTCACTCTTGCCCGTCGGTCGGAAGAGGCAGGGGAACGCAGGAAGCATGCAGGAAGGCGGATCCAGTAGAATGGGCCCAGGCCCTCCCAGTGGAAAAAGAAGACACGGCAAAAGAAGCAGACGAGGCGCTCGAAGTGGATGGGGACGTGGAGCATCCAAACAAATACCTGCTGTCAACGACCAGCGTGTACGTCTGGTCGACTCCCGCGGTCCTGCTCCGCTGGCCCGCCGCTCTTCCCGCGCGAAGGCGCCGCGGCGCCGCGCCCGGCGCGCCGCCGCGCCCACGGGCATCGGGCGCGCCGCGGCAAGCGCCGGGCGAGGAGGCGCGCGCGCCCAAAGAGCAGCGTCCTCGGCGCGCCGTCGCAGGCGCGGGGGGCCCTCGAGGCAGCGCGCGGGGGCAGGGGCGGCCCCTGGGCGGGGTGGAGGGGCCCGAGGGGCCTGCAGGCAGGGTGGCGGGGGAGGGGCGCGGGCTTGGCCCTGCGCCTCGCCGGGGAAGGGGGGGGGGTGCTGGCGGGCACCGGGCCACGAGGCTCCGAGACGGCGAGGGGGACCCCGTGGGGGGGGGGGGGGGGGGGCAGACGACGGGAGGAGAGGCCCTGGCGCCGCGCGTTTCGGGCAGGAGCGAAAGGGGGGAGGGCGCAGCCACCCGTCGAACGGGACGACGGTCTGGCCCCGCGGCAGAGTGGGCCGCACAGGAATCGCAGCAGATCGAACCGTGCCGCCAGCGAGAGCACACAGAGTGAAGGTCCTGGCGTCGCACATGTTCCGCGCCGAGCGGTCTCGCAATATTTTGGGCCCCGGGGCCCTCACGGATCGATCAGGCTCGGGAGGTGCAGCAGAAAGAGAAGGTCAAGGGCTGCGGTAGTGACTGTTCACGAGGTTGCATGTTCTTGTCGCGACGTCGGGCCTCAGGGGACGATAGCGGCGACGACGAAGACGACGGCGTCGGCGGCGACGACGACGACGACGACGGCGTCGGTGACGACGCCGGCGTCGGCGACGACGACGACGACGAAGACGACGACGACGGCGACGACGACGGCGGTGGCGGCGGCGGCCCGCCGCCAGCTGCGCTCCATCTCCTTTTCGGAACGCAAGACGGGCTCAAGGCGGAGTCCAGGACGAGCTCGAACTCCAGACCGTTCCCGTCTTCTCTCCGGGAGGCGCACTCCGCGCCACTCTGGCCCGTCTCGGACCTCCCCTGGGCCTCCAGGAGGATCGGCCTCTTGGCCCCCACGTCGCCGATGCTCTCGGAAGCTTTCCGCCAACGCTTTGCAGCTCTGGGCGACTTCGCACGGGTGCGGGTCGCCCGGGCGCCTCTCTCGGAGCAGCTGCTCGGGCTCGCTTGCCGACTGTCCCCAGGTGGCGAGTCCACGTTCTCGGACGCGACGCTCTCCGACACGGAGCGAAAGGGGGGGAAGGAAGGGGAGGGGAGGGAGGAAGGGAGGAAGGGGGGGAGGAAAGGGAGGAAGGGAGGGAGGAGGGGGGGTCTGGCTCCGAAGCCGTGCTCTGCGCGACTGCTTGCAGTCCGTGCGCCCGAGGGGGGAGGCCCTGCCTGCTCGCAGCAGGCGCCCAGGAGCCGCCAAGGCCCAGTCCACGGGGGAGGGGGGGGAGGAGGTCCGAGGGCACGCGCCGATCGGCGAAACATGAAGGGGCCATGGGGCACACAAATAAATGCACACACATAAAAGGATTCCCTATATTTTCCCACGTTTTCTGGGTTTTGTCTTCCCGCCCAGTTCCCATACTTTCCCATATTTTCTGGGAATCGACGATTCATTGTGTCTGTGTTTTTTCCCCTCCTGAAAACAATGGGTAAGAAAACGATCACAATTACCACGCGGATCCATGTTTGATGATACAGTCAGCCCGGATAGGAAGGACGCACGATACGGATGCAAGGGCCTCGGAAGGCAACGCCGACACTCTGCGAGCGGGGCGCGGCGAGCGAAGGCGGCCAAGGAGGGGCCGATGGGGGAAGGATGCATCGGCAAACAAACTTGGACAGTCGCCCATCCTTGCTATGCGGGTTGACGATTAATAATGAAAAATGGGAGAGAAGGATTATCAAAAAAAAGTTTCGGCGATTTCTGCACAAGTTTCTGACTGGAGGAGAACGATTAAAAGAAATAGTTGTCCAGCCCGCGGCCGGTGTTTTCTAATCGTCATCCCGGGCGCCGCCGCGTGGACACGACCCCCGGTCATTTATGAAGCGTCATCCTCCATTCTGCGGGCTGGCTGTACTGCGCCCAACGGACACCGACCTGGGCACGCTTCGGATGCACGCTCGGACGAGGCTCCGCTCCCGGCGCGAGGCACGCGCGCGGGCCGGCCCTCCTGGGCCGCCTCGGGCCTGTCCCTTAGGTCGGGCATGTCCTCCTGCCGGCGGGTATGCGAAGAACAACCAAAACACAGCCAAACAACAGTTAGAACAAAATCCCAACAGCACGAACATCTTCCCCAGACTATGATCTCACTAGTCAAGAATATTCCTCCTGTGGAGGGGCACGCCCGACATGAGCAGTGTTGGACCGTCTCCAGACAAACTTCTGGCCTCCAGCTGCGGATACGACCCAGAGAGCCAGCATCCCTATCACTGACCCGTTGGCGGCGATAACGGTCCAACGATCAAACGGTGGTCCAACTATCGTGCACCCACACGGCATATCCGAGCTCACTCGGCCAGCGGATGCAGGAGAAAGGGGCGCAAGAGGAGGTACAGAACACACTTGCGGGCCTACCTTTGCCTTGTTTCGGCATGCCCTCTAGCAGAGCCGTCTCAAGATTTCAAAAGAGAGCCAGAATCGGCGGGTGGTGAACGCGAAGCGTGATGAACATCGGCATTACCATAGCAAAGCACCCACTGGCCAAGGGCCACGTGGGCCACGGAGCGAAGATCACCGGGAGGGATCATGCGAGGGCGCCAGGAAGTTGGACTTGTAGGGGACCCTTCAACTACGAACTGCTCAAGGAGCTAGCTCGCGATTTCGCGAGATCAGTCACGCCGCGAGGGCGCTTCCCGTCATGTGCCAAGGCTCTCACCTGGCGCCTGCGAGTTCTTGTTGACGAATTTGGTTCGGGTGCCCTTTTCAATGTTGCATGTCCCCCTCCAAATCGCTTCACACCAACTAGCGTCTCGCGACTTGTCAGTCGCCCACCGTGGAGCAGTCCTGCACCACCTTGGCTGCCATATCGGGAAAAGCACATGCGCCTGGATTTTGCTGGGCCCCCCTCGAGCCCATTGTGGACCCAGCGGCCACATCGAATTTGCTTTCCCGTCGAATCGTTGCAGGGCCCAATAGCAATCTCAAGTTGTCATAAAGAAAGATACAAGCTAGATTTTTCGCAGCAAGCGCTCGCGACATCCTGTGATTGGCTCATTCCTGCCTACCTGGGGTTCTCGTTTACACGCATGCGGAAACAGCGCGGCCCGTGCCGGGGTGCCGTCATTCCGGGCCCGGCGAGCCAGAGCTGTCCTCTGGACGACTTCGGCGTCCCGTCTCTCACAAAGTGGGGCAATTTCCGCACTCTGTCCGTGCACTCGCTCCCGGGGGGGGGGGACATGCGACAGTGAGGCGAGCAAGTCTGGAGAGCTGGCGGCAGCAGGCCCTGCTCCACTTCGCTCCCGGCCGCGGCGGAGTGCGGTGAATTCCGTGCGCAAGGCGGTGCACAGGAGGAGGAGGAGGAGGAGGAGGAGGAGGAGGAGGAGGAGGAGGAGGAGGAGGCCCTCTGCTTGTGCCGCACTCGAGCGGCGGCGAACCCAGGAGGGTGAGTGAGATTGTGATTGAGAAGGCCTTCTCTCGGGGGCGCGCAGACATGGATTAGCGATCCATGGATTTGGCGCGCGGGCGCCACATCCATGGATCGGGGTAGGTGCCCTCCCCAAAATGCGGCCGGCGCCGCCTCGCTCGGCGGCGGAAATCAGCGATTTCCCATGGAAACGGGACCCGTCGCTAATCCACGCCCCCTTGGTCCATGTTTGCGACCGCCTGGTTCTCGGCAGGCTCGGAAGTCCCCCGGCCTTCTGAGAAGTTGCCTGAGCCTCCCCCAGAGATGCAGACACCTTCCCAGGAGGCGCGATGGCTTCCGAGAAGTCCGGCCGCCCTCTGCGAAGGCCTCCTCCTTCTCATCTCCCCCCCTTCGCTCGCCGCCGACTCGAGACTGGACCAACGCCTGCTCACATCTGCAGGGAGAGCATGCAGGCGTCGGTCAGATACTCCATCGCCTGTGCCAGAGCTGAACCGAAACGGTGTTTTTCGTTTTCGTTTTGTTTTCGTTTCCCCTCGTTTCGTCTTCAGTCCACCCCTACCGCAGAACGAAATCGAAACGAAAACGGCACATGAAATCGCCAAAACACCGTTTAGGTCCAGCCCTGGCCTGTGCCGACGGAGGCCGGCCGGCACCGCCCTCCTCCTCCCAGAGCTCCGGGATCTTGTTGTGCCTGGCCACGGCCGCCGACTTGCCGCTGCTCGCGTGGCTGCACACGGACGGCAGCCGCACCTTCTGAAAGGGCCCTGGGACACACAAATAAAGAGACACAAACAACAGGATTCCCCAGGTGTTCCAACATTTTCTGGGTTTTTGTCTCCCCCCCCCTTCCCATATTTGCCTACATTTTCTGGGGGGTCGACGATTATTCTTGACTATTTTTGGGGTATTCTTTATTTTTCGTCGAAGATCCCCCTGTAGGGGGACAGGCCCGACTTTAAGATTAATTGTGTCTGTGTGTGTGTGTGTGTGTGTTTGCCCTCCTGACCTTCGGGCTTTTTGTCTCCCCCCCCTTCCCATATTTGTTCCAATACTTTCTGGGTTTTTGTCTTCCCCCCCCCTGCCCATATTCTCCTACATTTTCTGGGGAATCGGCGATTCATTGTGTTTGTGTGCTTTTCCCCTCCTGAGTCATGTTCTCCAGCCCTGCGATGAGCCTGCGTATCGACACACCTTCTGAGTGGCTCCAACGACGCAGTTCTCCCGAGTCACATCGCCAGGGTTGCCGTTCGCGGGCTCCCGTTCGGCAGGGCAGCCTCCTTTGCGCAAACCTTGCCCGTCCCAATGCTGCCGTGGTGTTATGTTTGGCCACCTCCTTCTCAACGGTGGCCCGCCAATTCCCCTTGCTTCCTCTTTCTCCTGCCTCCTCCTTCCTCCTTCCCTGCTTCCCTTGTGCCCAGGACGCCTCTCCCAGCTAAGGCCCGCGTGGGCGGGTTCGAATAACTACCGCCCCCAGGTCAGGCGCGTCGCTCGTGCTGCTGTGGTGTTATCTTTGGCCACCTCTTTCTCAACGTCGGCCCGCCGGCCATCTGCGTGTGTGTCTTTTCCCCTCCCGACCTTCGGGGCGCCGCCGCCCAGCTCTGCCTCCGTGGCCCCGCCGGCCGCCTCGCCGCTGGCGAGGCTGTCGGCGTCGGACTCGCCGGGCGCGTCGTGGCGGCGCTGCGGGCGGTCGTCGAAGACCTCCAGGATCTCCTGGTCGCTCGTCCGCTCGAAGGTGTCGGTGAGGAATCCTTCTTTGCTCGTCGTGCTTATCTTTTTAACTCAAAACTTTTCATACGGATGACATATATTAAAAACAAAAAAAAAACAAGTGTCGGCGGGGGATCCTGGCGGCTTCTGCAGGTCGGGCTCGGGCTCGGCACTCTGGGCATTCGCCTCCGGAGGCTCGTCGCGCGTCGGGTCCTCGTGCTCTTCTCGCGCGCGATCCACGTGCCTCCACCAGACCATCACGACCACGAGCACGAAAAACATGGTCACGGCGCAGGCGCCCAGGCTGGCGACGAAGAACAGCACCCTTTCGTCCAGGGCGTTGATGCCGCTGACGGCGGCATCGTGGTTGATGGTCACGGTGGTGCCAGTCTCCGTGAGCGAGGTGGCTGTAGGAGTGGTCGAGGTGACGGTGGTCTGTGTGGTCATCTGGCTCCCTACCGTCGTGGTGAACAGCCGCGGTTCTCGGGCCACCGCCACGGCCTCGAGGCCAGCCCCAGCGCTCCTCAGGAACTCCGACCGCACGGCGTCCTGCGGGGCTGCCGCCAGGGCCAGCAGCGAGTCCGCGTCGGCCGCCGTCGTGATGACCACCTCGTACGCGACCACAACGCTCGAGAGCCCGACGAGCCCCCTCGAGGGGGGTGCGACGAGACGGCGCCCCCCGCCGTCGTCGGCCACGGAGAGCCTGGAGATCTCGGAGTGATCGATGCCGAAGGCCGCGGCGAGCACCCCTCGCCACAGGGCGGCCGAGCCGACGTCGATCCCAGCCGCGGCCGCGGGCGCTCCGTCCAGCGTGGCCCGCACGGCCGACGTGAGCGCGTTCTTCTCCTCCACGGTGACATTCCCAGCCAGATAGATTACCAGCCTGGAACATATCCCTATCCCTATGCTGGGCACCTCCTCATCACGATGCCAACCTTAGGGATTTCCTTATGTTTTGAGGGCGAATCCCTAAGATTGTCATCGCCTTTTGGCGTGTCAATCTTAGGGATAGGGATACGTTCGAGGCTGGTAAATAGAAGCACTCAGATGTACCAACCGTGACGCCATCCAAGCACGAGAAGAAGCCCACCGCAAGCATGTCCTCGGGGCACTCGGCCCAGCAGCGCTCCCCGCTTGCCAGGTCTGCAGTGCAGTTACTGGGGCTGCCGGCTTCCATCAATGCGTTGCAGGTGGCCCCTGGCTGATCGGCACCTTCAAGCTTTGCGGCAAGCTGCAGTTGGAGGTCCGCTGCGCCTTGAATGGGCAGCCCGAACTCGCCCAGGGCAAACTCCAGGCCGCAACGGTCCACGCAGCACACGCTGGTATCGAAGTCGCTGGGGGCGCATCCAGTGCAGACTGTTCCGCACGGACAGGAAGTTGTGTTGCTCCAGTCGCAAAACACGTGAGACGACGTTGTGGACGTTGTCGTGCTGGTTGTAGTGGTGGTCAGGGTGGTCGTGCTGGTTGTTGTAGTGGACAACGATGTACGCGTGATGGTGTCCGACTTCGTGGTGTCTGACAATGTCGACGTCGATGTGACGCACCCCTTCTCCATGCACGTGCAACACCAACTCATCTTGGGGTTGGACCATCCAAATTCCGCCTCATCCAATCCTGCGTCGCAATCATATAACGGGCATCCGTACCCACTGTGCCTGCAACACCACGAAAGCTCCGTCATGCTCCACAGCGTGCATGCATCCTGCAGGTCCATGGCTGACTGACAGCCCGATTCGACGGTGAAGCTGCTTGTGGACGCCGTGAAAGTGGTCGCTGAAGCTGTGGTCACGGTTAAGGAGAGAGTCGTTGATGAGGAGACAGTCGTCGAGGAGACGGTGGTGATAGATGACGCAGTCAAACTTGTGATTGTTTCGGTCAGAACCGTGAGCGTGCTCGTCACCGTGGGGCACCCCATGCCCTCATTCTCGCAGCACCACTGGAGCTTCCAACCAGACCAAGCTGTGGCAAGGTCTTCATAATCGGCTGTGCAGTCAAACGGACCGCCGAAGGGCGTGGTCGAGGTGGTCGTGGTGCTCGAGGTCGACGTGGAGGTCGTCGTTGTGGTCAAAGTCGTAGAAGTCGTCGTGCTGAGCGTGCTAGTGGTGCAGGAAGTGGTACTTATGGTCGATGTCGATGATGTGGCCGAAGTCGTGGAAGTGGTCGACGATGTGGTGGTGTCGCAGCACTGTGCCTGGTCCGGTGGCTCGCAGGCCTGCGCGGAGGGCAACATGGGGCCAGTCTTCAAGCTCAGGCCGCTTGGGCACGACTCGCTGTCGCAGGAATAACATTGCATGGATTCCAGCGCAGGGGCCACCCATGGCGGTACGACAGGCAGTCCACGCAGTCGTGCTCGCAGCTCGCCGCGGAGCAGCTCTGGATCCCCAGGTAGTCCGAACAGCTCGAGAACGCCCTCCACAGTGGTCGGTTCGGCGCCTTGGGAGCTCACGCGGCGCGAGAGCGCGCCTTGCGGTGCGCCGCCAGACGCGGCAAGCGCTGCCGTCGCAGGCAGCAGGAACAACCGCAAGTCGGGGGCCCCCATGCCGCCCTAGCCGGATTGCAGCTGCATGGCGGCTCGCAGCTGCGCGTGGGCCAAATTGGCTACGGAGAGTATGGAAAGTGCCCACGTCGGCAACGACGTTGGTACCTCCGCACAACACGGCGACTAGACAGCAGGCGGCAGAAAAGGAATCCATAATCATTCAAAGTATTCGATATTCTGGGCGGGGCAGGGAAGGGACACTTTGTGGACGATGCGTGGCCAAAGAGCGGCACGCGAACCCGCCAGCAGGGGCGTGGCTGGGGCTCCGTCATGGGGGGAGAAGAAGGGGGCCGTGCGCCCGAGTGGAGGGGCGGGAAACTCTGGGCGCGGGATGAGCAAGGGAACGGACACGACATGCGCGACGCGCGTGCCCTGGGAGCGGTACTTCTTCGAACCCGCCCACGCGGGCCTTAGCTGGGAGAGCCGTCCTGGGCACAAAGGAAACAGGGAAGGATGAAGGAGGAGGCAGGAGAAAGAGGAAGTAAGGGGAATTGGCGGGCCACCGTTGAGAAAGAGATGGCCAAACATAACACCACAGCAGCATTGGGACAAACAAGGTTTGCGCAAATGAGGCTGTCCTGCCGAACGGGAGCCCGCGAATGGCAACCATTGCGATGTGACTCGGGAGAACTGCGTCGTTGGAGCCACTCAGAAGGTGTGTTGATACGCAGGCTCATCGCAGGGCCGGAGAACATTACTCAGGAGTGAAAAAAAACACACAGACACAATTCATCGTCGACCCCCTAGAAACTATAGGAAAATATGGGAAGTGGGGGGGAAGACAAAGACCTAGAAAATATTGGAAAATATGGGGAATAGTTTTATTTGTGTGTATTTATTTGTGCGTCCCTGTGTTGCTTCAATGACGCGGGTGAGCGCCCCCCTGGGCCGAACACACGCACGGAGATGTGGACATAGCCGTCGAGGCCACGCGCAACAGCCGCCGTTGGCGTAAAAAACGCGCCCATCGGGCATCACGGACACCGCGGCTGTGTTCGGAACCCCCGTGCGACCCCATTTCGATGCCGAAAGCGGGGTTGCCTTGGCGGTGGAGGGTCGCATCAGCTTCACGGGTGGAGGGGGGGTAGTTTTCAAAACGCGGCTCTCGCCTTAGCGCCGCGCGCCCATTTGCCTTCAGACTTTGCACTCGCTCCAGGGGTGGGGGCGGAGGGGGGGTAAAATGTGGTTCTCGTCTGGGCGCCGAACACTTTCGTCTTACAGATGTACAGTAGCTTCTCGGATTGAGGGGCGGATTCAAAATGTGGCTCCCGCATGCCGCGCGAATTCGTTCTCAACCTGTGCATCTACGAATGTATTGGAGTCGTTTTCGCAGGGGTGGAACCGCTGTAGCGCCGCGCGCACTCGTGTTAGACACGGCAGCAGTCTTCACGGATGTAGTGGGGTTCCTTTCCAACATGTGGCTCTCTCTCCTAAGCGCTGCGCACATTCGCCTTGGAAGGTTGCACCAACTTCACGGATGTAGGGGGAGCCACTTTTTAAATGTGGTTCGCTTTAGCGCCGTGCGCACATTCGACTGTAAACTGTGCGTTCTATTCACAGGTGGAGGGCGGTTCCTTTTCAACATGGGGTTCTCGCCTCAGCGCCACGTGCATTCGGTTCTTCCTGCAACGACTCGCAGGATTGAATACTTTTCCTCTCAACATGGAGTTCTCGCCTGGGGCTCGAAACCTCAGCGCACGTAGCGCTGCGCGGATCCACGGCGGCTCTTTCTCTTAAGTGGAGCTGCTACTTGCGCAGTCCTCGAAGTTCATGGCCACAGTGAAAATGTGTGCAGTGGTTGCGCGAATGGGTGACGGCACTTCTTCGAACGGGGAAATCGCTGGACACCTCGTGGAACCGTCTGAGCACTGCTATGCGGCGTCCCATACGATGCGCCAGGATGATGCGAGGCAGGTCCTCTTTCAAGGCGGCGCCCACTCCGACAAGGACGGGGCCGACGGTGTTGCACCTTCAGAGGAGGAGCTGCAGTACAGGCATGTGGGAGGGGACGGGAGCTGCGACGGGAGGGCGTGCCGCAGCATCGCGTGTGCGTCTGCTGGTCTACCGTCGGGGCGTTGACCTCAGGAGCCCTACCTAAGGAACGGGGCCCCCTGCTCCCAGGAGTTGAGCTTCGACTTCCCATGGACAACCTCGGGAAAGCAGAGGGCAAACTGCAGAACACCCCCTGCTCCCATGAGTTGAGCTTCGACTTCCCATGGACAACCTCGGGAAAGCAGAGGGCAAACTGCAGAAACGATCCAGGAACACCGAGCCCCTCACCGACGAAAAGGGCTCCCTCCTCAGGGCCCCGACTGTACTCTGGTCACCCATCACTGCCCTGCTCGACATCCGACTGAGCGAGTAGAGAGGGGATCTGCGCCATGGTAAGGGATGGGAGGGAGGGGATG
Source organism: Prorocentrum cordatum (assembly GCA_963575745.1). Taxonomy (NCBI): domain Eukaryota; class Dinophyceae; order Prorocentrales; family Prorocentraceae; genus Prorocentrum; species Prorocentrum cordatum. Next base: position 22,850 of record CAUYUJ010009651.1, read on the forward strand.
TCAGATATGACGCGAGCGCACCTAGCTTGGGTCCTCCCCCTCCTCCCTGCCCCGCCTGGCCCTCACTTTCTGCCCCCGCAGAGGCACGGCGCAGCCGAGGCGCCCGACGCACACTACGCGGCCGCTCGCGCCGGCGAGGGCGCGCCGGGCGCTTAGTGTCCGGCGGCGGTGCGCCACCGGTGCGGCCGCAGAGAGCGGGCCCGTCCCTCCCAAGGCTGGGCAGACGGTGCGGTCGGTCGACGGTGCGGCCTGGCTGATGGTTTTGCGACAGCCCATTTCCTGGCCACCGCTCGGACGTCCATTCCCGGTGCTTTTTTCGGTTTCGTGCGTGGTTTGCTCGCCAAATCCTCAGGGGTGCTCCTCGAGGGTCCTCGCCGAAGGAAGAATATGCACACGTCCGAGCGATGCCAAGTTTCCGATGCGGCCGCTGGCTGCACAGATGCATCAACTCCTCCTGCAAAGCGCAGGCAGATTCGTAAGCCAGCCTCGCCTGCCATTCAGTGCCGCACCGCTTGTCTGCCCGCGGTCCTTGCACCCGATGGGGCAGCGTTCCAGGGCATGCAAGCCTTGGCTGCAACGGACACGACCCTCGTATCTAGAGCAATACCACATGACATAGACATAAACTTTCGGAGCTCAGCGCGGATTTCTTAGATCTGCGCTGGGCCCCCCTTCCTGGCACGTGGAGCGCGCCACGGGCGCTGGTGGAAGCGCCGCCAGGGGTGCCCAGCGCTGGTCCAAGAGATGCGCGCGGAGCTCTGGCTTTTCATGTCGATCCAGTCTGTTCATCCTCGACTCCCAAGACCGCTTCCCCTCAGCGGTCAGTCGCTGGGCTTGGGGCGCCCCTTCAGCAGGAACGACCAACAGCTCATGCCTCGGCTCGGCGCGGGGCTTGGGAGAGGAAGCGACAGGGGGGGCAGCGAAGGCAGCACAGGAGGGAAGGATGGTGGGACGCAGAGATGGCACCATGGGGGAGCAAGGGAGGCAGCGCATGGAAGTGAACGGATGGGAGGAAGAGGACGGAAGGAAGATAATCATGCCTGGGCAGGATGGTTGGGTCAGCCTCTCCTCCTCCTCCTCCTCCTCCTCCTCCTCCACCTCCTCCTCCTCCTCTCCCTCCCCCTCCCCCTCCTCCTCCTCCTCCTCCTCCTCCTCCTCCTCCTCCTCCTCCTCATCTCCTCTGATGCCAGCATTCGTTGGAGTGTTGCCCGCTCACTTCCAGGGGGAGAGGGTTCGGATCTGCCTGTGTTTCAGAACCCACGGGAGGCACAGGCCAGCCTGGAAGATTGTTAGATTCCAGCGTCAGCCGCTGCGGAGGAGGAGGAGGAGGAGGAGGAGGAGGAGGAGGAGGAGGAGGATAAGAGGGACTATAAGGGCATGCGACAAACAAAACATCGAGGGAGGAGGGAGGAGGAGGAGGAGAGGAGGAGGTGGAGGAGCAGGAGGAGGAAGAGGAGGAGGAAGAGGAGGAAGAGGAGGAGGAGGAGGAGGAGGAGGAGGAGGAGGAGGAGGAGGACGAGAGGAAGAGGAGGAGAGGAGGAGGAGGAGGAGGAGGAGGAGGAGGAGGAGGAGGAGGAGGAGGAGGAGGCGCGCGCGCGTCAGCATGGGGGTCTGAAGAGGCCCCGCTGGAACCTAGCAGAGAGACAAGGAGCGCATCGTCGAGCGGTGCTGCAGCCTCCCCTGAGCACCCCCCACCAGAACATCAGCCTGACAAGTCGGGTTTGTATCATCATGCATTGCTGGACGGAAAGGGGGAGGAGGAGGAGGAGGAGGAGGAGGAGGAGGAGGAGGAGGAGGAGGAGGAGGAAGATGCGGAAGGAAGAGGAGAGGAGGAGTGCGAAAGAGGAGGATGATGATGAGGAGCAACAGAGGAGGAGGAGGAGGAGGAGGAGGAGGAGGAGAGGAGGAGGAGGAGGAGGAGGAAGGACAGCAGAGTAGCAGCGAGAGGAGGGGCCAAGGAAAACCGACGGGCAGGCATCCGCGGCAGTTCGGCGACGCAGCTCTGCCTTCGAAGTGCTTTGGTCGTGGGCGGGCCCTGGTTCCCGACAGCTCTGGCGCCAGTGGGAGGGAGAGCGGGGCGTGGTCAAGCTCGAGGGGGGAGGGAGAGGACGAGACGGCATTGACGTACCGTGGGGTGGGAAGGGGAGAGGGTGGGAGACGGTGAGGGGAGGAGGAAGAGAATGAGGAGGAGGAGGATGATGATGAGGAGGAGGAGGAGAACGACGACGGCGAGACGACGGGGACAAGGAGGGGGTGAGGAGAGGAAGCTGCGAGGGAAGTGAGCATCTTGACGGATTCGCATCCGCCTCCTCCCCTCATCCTGTTCTCCTCCGCTGCTCCAGCAACGCCCGCAAATCCTCGTCCGCCTCCCCTTCCTCCCCCCGTCCCTCTCCTCTCCCTCCCTCCCTCCCCCGCCCCTTCCCCCCCCCTCCCTCGCCCCTCTTCCTCCCCCTCCCCTTCGTCCCTCTTCCTCCTCCCCCCTCCTCCCTCGCCCCTCCCCGAACCGACGGAGCACACTCATGGTCATGCCCCTCGTCGCACACACACACGCCCCTCCCCGTCGAAGGGCGGGCGGAGGCACCCCTTGGGGGGGGGGGGGGGGGGGAAGGCCGCGGCCGCCTCGGAGCTGCCCGAGCTCCTGCTGCGCGGCCCGGCCGCGCAGCTCCTCGCCCTCCAGGGCGCTCCTCCGGGAGCGCTCTCGGGCGGCGGAGCCCCCCGGGGGCCCGCCGTGGGCTCGAGCCGCCTGTGTGGGCGGCTGCCTGCCCCCCCCCCCCCCCAGGAGGAGGAGCAGGAGCAGGAGCAGGAGCAGGAGGAGGAGGAGGAGGAGGAGGAGGAGGAGGAGGAGGAAGAATGAGGACGGGAGAAGGAGCAGGAGGAGGAGAGGAGGAGGAGGAGGAGGAGGAGGAGGAGGAGGAGGAGGAGGAGGGGGGAGGAGGGGGAGGAGGAGGAGGAGGAGGAGGGGCCTCGTTTAAGACAGCGTTTTTTCTGATTTTTCGGCTTCGGGGGGCCCTCGTATGGAACAAAATCACAGCGTCGGATCCCTCGAGACCTTCTCCAAGCGCTTCCCAACACGCGTGCCCAGAACCTCCCCCCCCCCCTTCTCGGGTCGGGCGAAAGGGGGGGGATAGCCAAGGGGGGGGGTTTGAGACTCAGCTCACGCAGCCGATTTTCCCGGCGCCTCCCGGCGCCGGAGGCGTCGATGCATCGAGACATGGGCCCCTCGGTGGGGCCGACACCAGCTGCACGCAGCAAATTTCGTACCCCCCCCTCTCCCAATCCCCCCCTTTCGTCCGGCCCGACCCTCGCTGCATCCTCCTGCTGCCCCCATCTCCCCCTTTAAAACAAAAACACGACGGGGGTCGAGATCTCGCAGGATGAGAAAGTCATCGGGTGCGCCACTTAGGCGTTGCACTCACAGGCTCGAGCCGCCTCTAGGCGGCTCCCTGCCTCCTCCCCCCCCCTCGCCGCATCCTCCTGCTACCCCCATCCTCCTTTTAACAAAAACGACGGGGGTCGAGATCGCACGATGAGAAAGTCATCGGGTGCGCCACTGGTGGTCCAGGATGCTCGCTATGTGCCGTGCGATGTGCCACATCCGATGGCAAGCCCATGCGCCATTCAAGTAGGGTCCTCGCCAGAGCCGCAGGGCAGCCCCGGAGCCCGCTCCCGCTTCCGGCAGGAATCCCCGGCGCGCCTCCTGCGAGATTGTCACGGATGCCCGCGGACCCAGAGATCCAACGTATTGAAAAAATCAAGACGGCGGTTTCTCTGATGTTTCGGCTTCGGGGGGCCCTCGTCGGGCCCCGGGACTTTGAAAAAACAACTCAGGATGAGAAGCCGGTCCCGGGGAATGGGTCGAGACTCCCGGGGGCCCCGTATTGAAAAAATCGCAACGTCGGATCCCTATAGAGACCTTTTCCAAGCGTTTCCCAATACGCGTGCCCGGAAGCTCTCCAGAAGGTCCATTGGAAGCTCTTTCCAGGAGTTTCCCTCCGGCAGGCCTTCCCACGGCCGACGCGCGCGATTGGCCCGCGTGGTACTATTTGACACACACACACACCCCAGCACGCGCGCAAGAGCGTTCGAATGAGTTAGACATGTGGCGCGAGAGGCCCGCTTGGCAGAGTGTGATGCACCAATTGGAAAACCAATGGTTTTTTCCTGGTGAATCCGCAACAGCGCGAGCGCAAATGTTTGTGAAAATTGTTGCAAAACCGTGTGTATGTGTGTGTTTTATCTGGTTCCGGGGAAATCGGTTTTGAAAGCCGTGCGAAACCGAAAGCTTTTGTTCAAGGATTTCGGCATGCGCGCGCGACGACGCGCGCGTGTGCACTTCGTCCCATTCTTTTTCAAGGGAGTCTTGCGACAGCACGCGCGCAAGGGCGTTCGAACGATTTCGACACGCTCGCGCGAGAGGCCAATTTGAAAGCATGCTATGAACGTGTTGAAAGTCCTCTGGCTGTCTTACGTAATCGCAAGTGCGCGGGCGCAGATTTTTGAAAGTTCTTGTTGCAAAACCATGTGTTTTTTGAAACATGTTTTCGTGACGCTCGATCTTGAAATCTTTACCAAACCTGAAATTCTTCAAGGGTTTCAGCATGCGCGCGCGACGATGCGCACGCGTGCACATCGTCCCATGCTTGCGCAAGGGAATTCTTGAAAGTGGCTGACTTTTGACAAACGAGAATGCGCGCATAGTATGTGTTGCAGAGGATGGCGGCGTGTGTCGATACGGGCTGGGCTGGGATGGTATGAATTCATATGTAAAGCGGACAAGGGGTCATACTCGTATGCGGATTTCATATCGCGAGGAGAACCGCTTACTCTGACCTCAGGAGGGGGGTATATTCTATTACTCTTGAAACAAAAAGAGGATCTACGTTGTGCAATCTCTGTTGTGCAACCTTTGTGGATCAATCAGTGTGGCGCAATATGTGTGTGGTGAAACCTGTGTCGTCTGCAACCTATGTGGTGCAATTAATTTCTCTTCGCAATGAATTGTCAACTCCACTGCTGACGCAAACATCCCACCCACCCACCCGCAACTTGGATTGCAAAATCTCTTGAGACCGTGACGGTGGGTACAGAATGGCCCTTGGCAACGACAGCGACGCCGACGACGACAGCGACAACGACTACGACGACACCGACGACGCCTCCAACGACTTCCACGACGCCGACGACGACGACGACGACGACGACGACGACACCGACGACAACGACGCCGACGCCGCCGACGACGACGACGATGACAACGACGACGACGATGACGACGCCGACGACGACGACAACGACGACACCGACAACGACGACGACGACGTCAACGACGCCGACGACGACGACGACGACGGCGGCGACGACGACGCCGACGTCGACGACGACGAAGACAACGACGACGCCAACGCCGACGACGACGACGAACACGACGACGACGTCGCCAACGAAGACGACGACCAGGGAGGAGGGAGGACGACGACGGCGACAACAACGACAACGACGACAACGACGAAGGACGAGGGAGGACGGCGACGACGCGAACGACGAAGAAGGAGGAAGGACGGCGACGCCGACGACGACGACGACGAGGGAGGAGGGAAGACGACGACGACGACGACGACGACGGCGACGAAATAGGAGGGACGACGACGAGACGCCGACGACGGACGACGACGACGACGAGGGAGGAGGAGGAAGGACGACCACGGCGACAACGATGACGGCAACGACCACGACGCCAAAGAGGACGACGACGACGAACACGAGGAATGACAGAGGACGACGTAGGCGACGACGATGACGACGCGGGAGGAGGGAGGACGGCGACGACGACGACGACGACGCAAGAGCGCGCGCACGCTTTTGTTGAAAATCCGTGTTGCGAAACCTTGTGTTTTGTTGTAGGTTTTTTTGGGCACACGATGTTGAAATCCTTCCGAAACCGATGGGGTTTGAAGGATTTCGGCATACGCGCGCGACGACGCGCGCGTCTGCACTTCGTCCCATCTTTTTGCAGAGGATTCTCGCGACGGCACACGCGCAAGAGGGTTCGACAGATTTCGACATGCGCGCGCGCGAAGCCCGTTTGGTAGCATGTTGTGATAATCTCGAAAACCTATGGTTGTCTTAAGATTTCGCAAGAGCTCGCGCGTAAGCTTTTTTAGCAACTCAGTGTTGCGAGACCCTGTGTTTTTGAATGTTTTTTGGAAACTCGATTGCGAAATTCTTCGGACACCGAGAGTTTTTGAAGAATGTCGGCATGCGCGCGCGACGGCGCGCGCGTGTGCACTTCGTCCCGTTTTTTGTAAGGCACTCATGAAAACAAGTCTTATGATAGAACAACAGGTGTCCCCGCGTACTGTTTTTTACAAGGGAACCTCAGGGGGGGCGATACCAGCCCCCCTGGGATAGTGTAAATTCATATTTCGGATGGACATGCGGTCATAATCATATATGATTTACATACCCGAAAGGGAGGCAACGAACGCCGGGGGGGTAGAGTCTATTCTCTTTTTAGAAAGGAGAATTGATTTGAACAAACGAGTTGACACATCCCGCGCTCTTGCAAACATCCCACCCAACCACCCGTAACTTGGCTTGCACAACCCATTAGGTGGCGATTGCGATGCATGCTCGGCGTTGGCTGGTGCGTCTCTGCGGCCGCGCCACGATGCGGACAACGACTACGACGACGCCGACGACGTCTCCGACGACTTCGGCGACGACGCCAATGACGACGACGACGACACCGACGACGACGACGACGCCGACGCCGACGACGACGACGACGATGACAACGCCGACGACGACGACGACGACGACGACGACGACAACGACGACGACTACGCCGACGTCGACGACGACGACGCCGACGACGACGACGAAGACGACGACGACGACGTCGCCAACGAAGACGACGACGACGACGAGGGAGGAGGCAGGACGACGACGGCGACAACGACGACAACGACGAGGGAGGAGGGAGGACGGCGCCGACGACGGACGACGACGACAAGGAGGGAGGAGGAGGAAGGACGACCACGGCGACGACGACGACGGAAACGACCACGACGCCAAAGAGGACGACGACGACGACGAACACGAGGAAAGACAGAGGACGACGTAGGCGACGACGACGACGACGACGCGGGAGGAGGGAGGACGGCGACGACGACGACGACGACGACGCAAGAACGCGCGCGCACGCTTTTGTTGAAAATCCGTGTTGCGAAACCTTGTGTTTTTTGTAAGTTTTTTGGACACACAATTTTGAAATCCTTCCGAAACCGATGGTTTTTGAAGGATTTCGGCATGCGCGCGCGACGACGCGCGCGTCTGCACTTCCTCCCATTTTTTGCAAAGGATTCTCGCGACGGCACACGCGCAAAGGCGTTCGACAGATTTCGACATGCGCGCGCGCGAAGCCCGTTTGGTAGCATTTTGTGTTAATCTCGAAAAACCTATGGTTTTCTTAAGATTTCGCAAGAGCTCGCAGCTAAGCTTTTTTAGCAACTCAGTGTTGCGAGACCCTGTGTTTTTGTTTTTTTTTGAAGCTCGATTGCGAAATCCTTCCGACACCGAAGGTTTTTGAAGGACTTCGGGATGCGCGCGCGACGGCGCGCGCGTGCACTTCGTCCCATTTTTTGCAAGGGATTCGTGAAAAAGTGCTATGTTAGAACAACAGGTGTCCCCCCGTACTGTTTTTTACAAGGGAACCCCCGGGGGAGCGATACCGGCTCCCCGGGGATAGTGTAAATTGATATTTAGGATGGACATGTGGTCACAACCATATGATTTACATACCCGAAAGGGGGGCGGCGAACGCGGTGTGTGTGCAGAGTCTATACTGTTTTTTAGAATGGAGAATATACGTGGTCCAATCTGTACATATATATATATATACGGTGCAATCAACTATGTATACACATGTGAATCTGGTAAGTGTGTATGTCTAAATGTGACTCGCGCGATCTATTTTGTACAATCCATGTGGGGCAACATGTGTGATGCAATCTATGTAGTGCAATTTATGTGGGGCATCCTATGCCATGCAGTATAGGTGGTGCAATCAACGTGGTGCAACGTGTGGGGTGCATCCCATGGTCTGCAGTAGATGTGGAGCAATCCGCTTGGTGCATGTGGTGCAGTCTGTGTCATGCGACGAGGCGGCGACGAGGCGGCGACGGGGCATCGACGGCGACCACGGAGCCGCCAGACCGATCCCCAGGCTCAGACGACGGGCGGCGACGAGGCTGCGACGGCGCCCGCGGAGCCGCCAGGCCGCCACGCAGGCCCAGGCGACGGGCGGCGACGGGGCGGCGACGGGGCGGCGACGGCGACCACGGAGCCGCCGGACAACCCCGCAAGCACAGCTCCTTGGACAACAAATAGGAATCCCCGAGTGCGAGCACTGTTTGGGAAATGATGGCATCGGAACGCGCAGTAATTCCAGAAGGCCCGGAAATAAATTCGCCGGCCCAACGGGCCAACAAAGAGCTGGAGTTTCCGGTAAAAGGTGCAGAGAACTTGTGTCTACTTGTTCGCTCGCGCGCGGCGGCCCCTGGCGGTCACAGGAGGACAACAACCCATGCAGAGTCCGGAGAAACCCCTTGGCAACCCCTGGCAAGGTCGGGTCAGAGATGGCTTCGCTTCTGAACTGAACGCGTCTTCCGCTCCTGCGGAGCGCTCCTGGAGCGGCCCGGGAGAAGACCAACGGTGGCAATAACCAAGATGCCCCAAAGGCAGCCCAAAGATAGCTGGCCCCGAGGTGGTCCAAGATGGCCCAAGACAGCTCCCAGCAGGGCCCCCGCGGGCCCACAAAGCATTCAAAGAACGCCTCAGGGTGGCCCCAAGATCGCCCGAGGTGGCTCCAGGACGGCCCCGACGACATCCAGGGACCGCCCCCGTGAGAAGCCCAATACAGATCCACAAGGGGCGGGCCCCAGGGCGTGCCTGGACGGCCCCAGGGCCCTGCGAGGGAAGCCCAGGGGCCAAACAGTGCCCAAAACGCCGTCCGTCGTGGTGTCTTCACGACGCGAAGAAGTTCGAGCAGGAGATCGACTACATAGCTGACTTACCTCGAAATCCAATTGTTCGTCGAATCTGAAACAGGACGCGCCGAACCTCCGTAGATCTAAGAACGTTCTCTGCGTGTTTGCAACCACTTTACGAAAAGAGCCAACTTTGGGGCTGGGGTAAACCGATTCTCTGTTGTCGATCTCCTACTCGAGAAGTCGGGGGGGTTGGAGGCGCACGGACTGCGCAAGGGCCCAGGCCGCGGCCGCCTCCACCCCTGAGGTGGCACAGCAGGGGGGGACTGGCGCAAGGCCAAGTGGGGGAGGGAATTTCGGAGGAGGAGGAGGTGGAGGAGGAGAAGGAGGAGGAGGAGGAGGAGGAGGAATTGGAGGAGGAGGAATGGGATGATGGTGATGATGATGATGATGATGAGGAGGAGGAGGAGGAGGAGGAGGAGGAGGAGGAGGAGGAGGAGGAGGAGGAGGAGGAATGGGAGGAGGAGGAGGAATGGGAGGAGGAGGAATGGGAGGAGGAAGTAGACCCTCGATGCCCTCGACAGCAAGACCGCCTGGTCCCGAGCGGGGCGAGCTAGCGGGCCCCCATCGCCGATCACTGGGCGATCGGGGGTCGATGTGAATCCCCCCCTGCACATAATGGAGGATGACGATTAATAAATGACCGGGGGTCGTGTTCACGCGGCGGCGCCCGGGATGACGATTCGAAAAAACCGGCCGCGGGCTGGAAAACTATATTTTTTTAATCGTTCTCATCCAATCCGAAAACTGTGCAGAAATGACAGACAACTATTTGTTTAATCGTTCTCCCCCAATTTTTATTAATTGTCATCCCGCATTATCCCCCCCCGCCCCCGCGCCCCCCCCCCCTGGGAGCCACGCCCCAGATTTGTCGCTCCGGCTTCTGTAGCTCCAGCGCACGCATGCAGCACGTTCTTTTTACAGGAAGGGGCATTCGCTGGTGTGCCCCGTCTTCCTTCTCTTCGTCTTCGTCATCATCGTCGTCGACGTCCTTCTTCTCCTCCTCCTCCTCCTTCTCCTCCTCCTCCTCCCTCCTCCTCCTCCTCCTCCTCCTCCTCCTCCTCCTCCT
>CAUYUJ010009652.1:0-2500 GCA_963575745.1 Prorocentrum cordatum
TCCTCCTCCTCCTCCTCCTCCTCCTCCTCCTCCTCCTTATAAATAGCTCCTCCCTGTCGCCCCCCCCCCATCCCCCAGACGTGTCGGTAGGGCGGGTCGGGCGTTTCGCCTGAGACATTCTTACCATGTGCGATCCTGAAGCTTGAACTTTTCAACAGCTTCACGGATAGGGGGCGGGTCGTTTTCAGAATGTGGTTGTTTTCTTAGTCTTAACGCCGCGCACACTCGCTTCAAATGTGTGCGACAGTTTCACGGATGGAGGGCGGGTCGTTTTCAAAATATGAGTCTTGCATTAGCGCCACACACATTCGTCTTGGAACATTGCAGCAGTTTCACGGATGAAGGGCGGGCCGTTTTCAAAATTCGGTTGTCGCATGAGCGCCGCGTTCATTCGCTTTGAAAGCTTGCAACAGTTTCAAGGATGCGCATGGCTGAAGTCCCAGGAATGTTGTTCTAGAGTGGCAATATAGGGCGGATTCGCATGGTCGAAGTCCCAGAAATGTTGTTCTGGCACGGTTGAGGATTGTCAGGACGCAACAGTCACTTTGATTCGCGACGCTGAAGTCCCAGGAATAGTGTTTTTGGCTCGGTTGGAGATTATCTCACGTTTGTTTTCCAATGGAGTTCCCGCAATCAAGCTACAATCATGTAGGGTACTATGAAGAGGGAAATTGGAGGGAGGGTTGAATGCAACATCGCTGATGCGTCTTAGGTTTACACTGGTCCTCCTCCGCATTCTTGACGTTGCACGGACATGGATCTGAGATTGTTTCTTCCTCATCCTCTTCCTCCTCCCCCTCCTCCCTGGTTCCTCCCCCTTCTGGGGTATTGTGTCTGCACAGCTGCATGTGAGGCACAATCTGAATACTGATTCACATAGGTGATCGAACAGCCAAGTCGAACAGACCCCAGGAAGCGCCCAGGCTGACCCACTGGGCGTCGCAGAAGCTCCAGGGTCGTCCTCTTTTCTCCTCATCCTACTGCGTCCTCCTCCATTCGAGGACCCAGGGCGGTGGGAAGGGAGAAGGGCGGAAGCGGGGGGAGGGAGACGGGAGGGAGGGAGGGAGGGAATGGGAGAAGGTTGGGGAGGGGATGGGGATGCAGAGACGACGTGCCCGTGTCCATGGGAGGGGGTCTTTTTCGCGTTCCGCTCTCCGCCGTCTCGTGTTGCTCAGCTCTCGCTTGCCCATCTCCCCTGCTCCCCGCCGTGGCCATTTCGGGCCAAGCTGCCAGCCACTCCTCCCCCTCGCCCTCCTAGATTTACTCCTGAACCACTACCTCCATCTCCTCCTCCTCCTCCTCCTCCTCCTCCTCCTCCTCCTCGATGTCCTCCTCCTGCTGTTCCTCCTTCCCTGCCACCTCGTCGCCCGCATATCGGATATGTCTTTGTCCGTCTCCTCCGCCCCTCCTCGTCATCAGCATGCTCCCCATCACTACAATCTTCAGTGGCCGCTTGGGCTCGAGCTGCCCGCTGCCCTGCTGGGACCTCGTCCTGCGGCCTCCACTGTACGCACGCCGCGGGTAGCGCACAGGTCGACGATTACAGTGGGTATGGTTACGCCGGGGTTTGGTTTGCGATCGGCGCCGTTGAGGCTCAGGGGGCCACCACGTTGCGCCGCTGCGCCACAGGTTTGATGAGCCCTCGTCGGGGCGCGGCGCAGATCGCTGTCAAGGTCGTCGCCTGCCCCCCCCCCCCAAGGCGCGGGTTGCAAACCACACCCTTTGCAAACCGCACCTTTCGGGGTCGCCGAATAGGGTTGGTGGGTGGGGTGGGGTGGGGGGGGGGGGGGGAGAAATATGGGCGCCCTCGAGGGCGCGAAGTTGTTCGCGCTCCCTGGCGGCCTGGGTGCATCCCTGGGGGGCACCAGCGAGAAGGATGCCGAGAACGGCCAGGAGTGGCGCCCCCGAGCCTGGGCCCTGGAGGTCCCTGGGCCCTGGAGGTCCCCAGAGGTATCGAAGGATTGCAAAAAAACCCAAGAGAAGGATTGCAAAAAAACCCAGGATCGAAGGATTGCAATCCTTCGTCCAGGGGTTTTTTGCAATCCTTCGTCCAGGGTTTTTTTTGCAATCCTTCGGGCCTTGGGGCCCCCGAGGCCTCTGGAGCAGAGCTTGGCAGAAGCGACGCGCCCTCCGACCAAGGCGTGGCCCTTCCAACGCAAATTCGACGACGGCCGAGCGGGCGCCAGCTGGGGCCCGACAAAATTTCAGGTGTTTGCGTGTGCGCGTGCGTTATTTTGCGGAGCTGGGCTCCCTGGCGCAGTCGGCCGAACGACCCACGTCGCGGCACACTGTAGCCGCCACAGAAGTCCCTGGTCTAAAGCTGACTAAGGGCGGCGCGGGGGCAGGGATGCCGGCGACGACCTGGCCGCGTGGCCTTCGGTGGGCGCACGCCCCGCTGGGTCGCCTGGAGCGGAGGGGGTTCGGGCGGCTCTACTGCGACAGGCTCGGGCGCTCGGGCCCTGCGATGCCGGGCCGGGCCGGGGCGCCAGCAGGAGGCGCC
>CAUYUJ010009652.1:7500-32965 GCA_963575745.1 Prorocentrum cordatum
CCCCCCTCCGCCTCCTCCTCGTTTTCGTAAGTTTCGTCTGCCTTTGGCCCCGCGGCCTGGCCGCCCCGCGCGCCCCCCGCGGGCCTCGCCGCGTGAGTGCGCCTTCTTCCCTCCTATCTCGGGCACGCAGAGGCCATCGAAGCCCCGACGAGTGCAGGAGGAGGAAGAGGAGGACGAGGAGGACGAGGAGGAGGACGAGGAGGACGGCGGCTCTCGGCTCTCGTCTTTCCTTCCTCCTCTTGCATACGGGACAGCTCGGGATGCCGCAGCCCCGGTTGCTTGGACGCGCGAGCGGATCGCCTCTGCCGCGCCGCGAGGGGAAAAAAAAATTGCCTTTGGCCCCTCCCGTAGAGGGACAAAAAAGTGGAACCCTTGACACCGCACCCCCCCACCTTCCCCTAATTTCAAAGTTGGCCCCAGGCATACAAATTACCCCAGTGCGACCCTATCTAGGCTATGCTCTGCTATACTCTGCTATGCTATGCTGCGCTGTGCTATGTTGTGCTGTGCTGCGCTATGCTATGCGATGTTATGCTATGCTGCGCTATGCTATGCTATGCTGGGCTTTGCTATGATGTGCTGTGCTATGCTGTGCTACGCTATGCTATGCTGTGCTCTGCTATGCTCTGCTATGCTAAAGCTCGGCGAAGCTAAGATGAAGGTAAGCTAAGCTAAGAGAAACCTGAGCTAAGATGAAGCTAAGCTAAGCTAAGATGAAATCAGCTAAGCTAAGATGAGATAAGCAACGCTAAGCTAAGGGAACGTCACTGGGGGAACCGCGGGGCGGATCCTGGGGGAACCGCCTGGGGCGAGGACCACTGCCCGGCCCCTTAAGCTTACACGGTAAGAACCCTTCTAGGCAGAGCCTAGGTAGGGAACAAGCGGAACCCTCAGAGCTTCCGGGAGGCCGAAGCCGACATTGAAATTGGGGGGAGGGGGGGGGACGGGGCGAACGCGGAGTCGAAGACGAAGGGGGTCCACTTTTTTTGTCCCCTTACTGGAGCACATGCCAGGATGACCCCAGGAGCGGGTCCGTGAACAGGTCTTCCGCGGTTTCGGGGTCGGGGGCAGCCGGGCGAGGGCGGCGGCCTGCTTCTAAGAGGCGCCCAGCCTCCGAGGAGCCCTGCCGCCTTCGAGGGAGCCTCCTCGGGAGCTCCTGGCAAGCGGCGCGCTGGCCTTTCCGAGAACCGACCCTCTAGGCCTCCCAGATGGGGTCGGAGCAGATGGGGTCGGAGGATCGCGCCGCATCGACGATGCATCGGTGATGCGGCTCGATGTGGAGTCCGATTTTCTTCGCGCTGGCGTCGCCGATGCATCGCCGACGTCGCCGATTTATCGCCGATGCATCGCCGATGTATCGCGATGCGGCGCGGTCCTCCGACCCCATCTATTCGGAGTCCATCTAGGAGGCCTCTAACCCCTGCCTTCTCAGCAGGCCGCACCCTCGGTCGCCTGGCCCCCTGAGCGACGGCTGGAGCTCTCGTCCTGGTCCTCGCGCGGGGCTCCGCGAGCTCGATCGATTCGCGACGGCCCCCGGGGGGGCGGCCAAGGGGGGGGGTAATGATCAGGGTCGGCTACACGTAAGAGTGACCCTTCGCTGGAGTGACTTTTGATGCGGGCCCAACGGGCCCCCCCCGATCGCTGAGCACGATGGGATAGCAGCGGCCTGCGCGCTTGGAGTTGGCCGCCTCGCGCCCCCTCGAGCCGCGCATCAGAGGTCACTCTGACCTGGGGTCACTCCTGCGTGTAGCCGACAGGGGTGGGTAAGCGCCATGGCCAGAGCCATGTCATTTCCCCAGGTCCCGCGGCGCCTCTTCTGACTTCACTGCGCCCCCCGGTCCTCCCCTCGGGCCGCGCACGTGCCTCGGGCCATGATTTGCGACCCCCCCCCTCTTGGACGCCCGCCTCTTTGTTGGACGCCCCCGACCGGGGATGGCCGAGAAGGGTCAGAGTCGCCCGTCGTGGCTTTCCCACGACGCGCAGACGTCAGGGCAGGGCGGCCTTTCGGCCACGACGTGAGGTCACGCTGGTGCTACAAGCGGAAGAGCGGCAAGCAGCAGGCCTGCGCGACGAAGGGGAAGCCGTCGAAGGACTCAGGCGACGACGGCGGTGGCGGCGACGGCGGACAACGGACGACAGAGGCAGCGACGACGGCGGCGACGACGGCGGACGACGGCGACGACGGTGGAAGATGGCGACTGACGCTGACACCAGACATTTCTCCCGGAGTGCAGTCAGACCAGGATTTCGGGGTGGGGCCGTGGCGACGAGGGCCGCCCCAGAGGCACCAACGGATAGAACACCCAAAATCTTCGCAACCGTCGCTGTCGGTACCTTGGTCTTTGGCGTCGTCGTCGTCGTTGTCGAAGTGATCGACGCCGTCGTCGCCGTTGTCAGTGTCATCGTAGAGAACTCCAACAGAACAATGATGGTTGATCTATTGAAACGGTCCCAGGCGCTCTCGCTTCGACACCGGCTGAGAGCCCCACGAGGCCCTCTTAGCTCATCCGTCCTTCCTATTTATGCCATCTCTCCTCGATCCTACCTCCTTTATCTTCCCTCTTCTCTCCTTCCTCCTCGCTCCTGCATCCCGCCTTCCTTCTTCCCCTCCCTCTTTTTCTCCTTCGCCGTCCCCTTGCCTCACTCTTCTCTCATTTCTGCTGCGACTTGTATTCTCGCTTCTACCTCCTCCTTCCCTCCTCGTTCTCCCCTCCCCTCTGTAGCCTTTCCTCTGTGCAGGGTACCCAGTGGCACGTACGACCTCCAGCCGATGTTCCAAGGGCTCTTTCATCGGATTCCCCGTCCCGGCGCTATCCGAACTCCACGTTTCCTGGGCTGCCGAGGTCGTCGGATTTCTGGTACAGTATTGCGTCGCAGCGCGTTGCTTTGCATTGCACGTGCATTGCGCGATGATTCTTCGCAGCGAACGGCTTTACAATGCTCTGGCTTGTCTGGTTGCACCGGATGTCGCTGCCTTGCACTTGCTTTGTCAACTTGTCCTTGCAATGCTTTGAATTTCTTTGCGTTGCCATTGGTTGTAAGTACATCCGCTTCATGACAGTTCTTATTGCATACCACAGCCACTGCAAATCATCCGCTTCACTTCGTGGCTTTGCATGGTTTTGCATTGCGCCGCTTTGAAGTTGCCTGGCTGTACCGTTGTCGGTAATGTGTAGATGCTTGGTCCGACTTCGTGCTATGTTTTCAGCGCATGGCCAATTCATGCTCGGGTAAGTGCGTACATGTGTGCAGCTGTGACCTTGTCAAGGGTGAGTGCTCACTAAAACCAGAGCGCGCGTGTGTTTCTAGTTGTGTGAAAGTGACACTCTCGCTCGAGCACGGACTTGACCACGATGACAACAGACCCCGCTTGATAGTTCCTGTCAATCTACTTCCTGGCCAGGGAGGTTCCCGAACTCAGGGACGGTGCTCTCGCTCGAGATTTCGAAATTCACCACGTTGGTGGAGGCCCAATTGCGAAGACAACGGCTCTTCCGTGCAGTTTAGTCCGAGACGCACTGGCCAAAGAGGCCCCCGAACTCAGGAACGAGGCTATCGCCCGAGACCTCACAATCCACTAAGGTTGGTGAGGGCCCAGCACCGACGACAACAGTTCCCGCTCGACACTTCCTCGTAATTTACTCGCGTGCCCCCTGGTCATATGATTCATCACACTCAGGAAGAAAAGGGTTATCGCCCGAGACGTCTGCGGAACTCATTCAGTTTTGTGAGAAACGAGCTGCGACGGCAACGGCTCCCGCCCGATGCGTCTTCACAGTTTATTCTGACGCGCCCTGGAGGCACCCACACTCAGGAACGGCGTTGTCGACCGAGACTTCTTCGAAATTCGTTCAAGAGGCGGGTGAGTTGCCTGCGGGCGCGTTAGCTCGCATGACGGCTATGTCGGCGGGGCGCGCACAAATAGTGCATTGAATGGTTCTCCGTAGAGCTAGTCGACTCATGAGAAGAGCACTCCGGGAATGGGGTTGGTTCGTAGAGTTGGTTGGCGGGTACGGGGGAGAGGGAGAAGCACATAAAAGCAACATAAGCTCTTCAGAACACAAGTCCGCAAGATGGCCGCCGCCGCCACCCCACCGCCACCCCACCGCCGCCGCCGTCGTCGTCGTTGTCGGCGTCGCCGCCGCCATCGTCGTCGCCGTCGTCGTCGTCGTCGTCGTCGTCGTCGTCGTCGTGGCCACCGCCGCTGCCGCCGTCGCCCGAGGACGCTGACGCCACCCGCGTGCGGCTCTACTGGGCCGAGGCTTGGGGAGGAGGAGGAGGAGGAGGAGCAAGAGGAGCAGCAGGAGGAGGAGCAGGAGCTGCAGGAGGAGGAGGACCAGTGTAAGCCCAAGAAGCATCCACGATGTTGGAAGGAACCCTCCCTCCAAGCTCCCTCTGTCACAGGCCCCTACAGCGATTCATTTCCACTGAGGGAACTAACTGCCTCGTTGGGAGACAACCGTTTGAATGTTGATGCTAAATCGTGCCAGAACGCCATCCCTGGGACGTCAACACCGCGAATCAACGCAACTGTTGCACCCTCATAATATTGAATCGTTCCAAAGCACCAGTCCTGGCACGCTGATCATGAGAATCCTTAAAGCGCTTGCAAATTTTAAAAAATGAATGTGCGCGGCGCCAAGGCGAGAGCCACATTTTGAACAGGAGCCACGCTCAATCCGTCACACTCTTGCAGATTGTCAAAGCGAATGCGCGCGGCGCTAAGGCGAGAGCCACATTTTGAAAACGGCCCGTCTGAAATTGTTGCCAATGTTTAAGCTGTAGGGTCATAAGTGGTGAGGAAGTCTCAGGCGAAACGCCCGGCCCGCCCTTAAAACTGGCCTCGGGGTGCGACAGGGAGAAGTTAAGTATTTGTAAGTATAAGGAACAGAAATGGAGGAGGAGGGAGGAGGTGGAGGAGGCGGAGGAGGAGGAGGAAGGGGTGGAGGGGGTGGAGGGGGTGGAGGGGGAGGAGCAAGGGGTGGAGGAGGCGGAGGAGGAGGCGGAGGAGGAGGCTCGAGGTTTTCGGGTGCCTTTCCCTGAGATCCTGGCGTCTCGATGTTTGCGAGCCGGACGTTCTCGCCTTTTTTCGGGCCATGGGCCCTGACAGATCGATCGGGCTCGAAAAAATATCGCAGAAAAGATGGGGTCTAGGGCTGCGGGCGTGATTCATTTACGGTGGCGCAAATTTTCGCTACGTCGGATCTCAGGGTCGTCGGCTCTCGGATGAGCGAATTGGCTCACTAAGGCCGTAGATGCGGCTCCCTTTGGAGCACGATCCGTGTGGGATGTGTGCATCGCAATGTGCCCGGCGGCGCCATGCGAATTCCTCCAATCGGACCAAAATATTGTGGGGGTCCTTGTGGGGCACGATCCGTGTGAGGGCCGTGCCGAATGGGGCGACGTCACGCATGCGAGGAGGAGTGAGGAGGGAGAGAGGAAAAGCAGGAGGAGACGAGGAGGAGGAGAAGGAGGAGGAGGCGAGGAGGAGGCGAGGAGGAGGAGACGAGGAGGAGAAGAGGAGGAGGAGGAGGAGGAGGAGAAAGCAAACCCAGTCGACCAGCGATGCTGCGATGCCCCCTCCCCGTCCCCGGGGTCCCCGCCCCCCGTCGGCCCCTGCGCGTGCTCCCGTCCAGAGCGGGAAGCGCCCCCCCCCCCCCCCCCCTTGGAATGACGCGAGCGCCCGGCGGGCCTGCCTCTCGGGCGGGAGCCTTTTTGTTGCAGAAGATCAGCCGCAGTTTTCTACATTTGAGACACTCCTCCTCCTCCGCCCTCCTCCTCCTCCTCCTCCTCCTCCTCCTCCTCCTCCTCCTCCTCCTCCTCATCATCATCATCATCATCATCATCATCATCATCATCATCATCATCATCATCATCGTCATCCACCATCCTCCTCTTCCTCCTCCTACTCCTCCTCCTCCTCGTCCTCTTCCCTCCTCCTCCCCCTCCTCCCCCCTTGGGAGGGCCCACCAGCCTCGAGACCCTTCTCGAGAGATTGTGGATACAGTGGAGACCCATGTCAAGAAGCACCCTGCTTGCCTCCAGGGTGCCGTGCGTTTCTTGGGTTTCGATGGTTCTGCTGTAGAGAGCGCGACGCTCCCACACCACCTGGGAGCCTTAGGGTTGGGTTTCTTGTGGAAGGTTTCTCGTGGTCGGGCCCCTACTAATAGCGCAAACAGGTAGGATGATACAGTTCACATGGAAGTATCCAGCGACCGCTTTGAAGAGAACGTATCTTCTCTGTTCGTGTCAGTGTGGCCATCCAGTTTTCCCAAAGTCTCAAGCGAGAGCCCCATTTTGAATGGGAGCCGACCTCCATACGTGCGCACGCAAGCGAGGGGACGCAAGTTGAAAATGAACGGGTCTCCATCCTTGTAACGAAACGAAGCTTTTAAATTGATGTGCGCGGCACTAAGGCGAGATCCGCATTTTCGAAACCACCAGCCCTCCTTCCTTGCAGCGCTTGGAAGTTGTCGAATGAATGTGCGCGACGCTTAGGCGAGAGCCGCATTTCGAAAACCGTTGGCCCTCCGTAACCATGTAATTGTTCGAATAGTTAACGGATGCGCGCGGCGCTAAGGCGATATCCGCATTGTTGGAGCCACCAGCTCTCCTTCGTTGTAATTGTTGGAGTGTTGCTAGATTCGGGGGCATAAGTTGCAAGGCGGTCTCCAGCGAACTGCCCGGCCTGGCCTACGGACACGTTTGGTGGTGCGACAGGGGGGAATCATTCGTAGGGAAGAGGGGAGGGAGGAAAAGGAGGGGAGGAGGAGGAGAGAGGAAGAGAGGGGGAGTGTGGGAGGGAGGTAGGTAGGAAAAAGGGGTTCGGCGCCGCCTATGCAACCAAGGACTCAACACACAGGAGGGCTGGGGACAAAAATGGCCACCAGGTGTCGCAGGACTCCCACATAGTGCACTGCTGCCTGCAGGAGAAGGGCGTTGCCTTTGACAAGGTCGCGCTCGACGCGGGCCACTTCGGTAAATACGAACACCTGAGGTCTGGGAAGGAGGAGGAGGAGAAGGAGGAGGAGAAGGGCAAAGGCGAGGGCGAGGGCGAGGAGGAAGGAGGAAGGAGGGGGGGAGGAGGAAGGATGCGCAGGAGCAGGAGGAGGAGGAGGAAGAGGAGGAGGAGGAGGACAAGGAGGAGAGCGGAACAGGAGGAGGAGCAGGAGGAAGAGGATGGTTGGGAGGAGAAAGAGAGAGGATTCAGGAGGAGGATAGGGAAGAGGGACGCGATCCTCTGGAAGACCTCTCCCCACCTGGGGAAGGGCGGACATCCTCGCCATGTGCCCGAACGGCACCCTGCCGTTCATCGTGCACGATGACTGCCCGGCGAGCGACACCTCCTCGTCCTCGCACTCTCCTTCCTGCTCTTCCCGCTCCCTCTCCGCTTCCCCCTCAATGCTGTGGCCCGTGGCTCTTTCACTGGACCGATGCCGCCTCGTCCGCCGCCCCCGCCGCCCCCGCACCTCCGTGGCCGCATCTTGTTACCGCGTCTCGGTGTGGTTCGCCCTGCGGCCGCCCGCAAGGCCCTCGCAGCAACCATCTTCACGCGGTCCTCCTCCTCCTCCTCCTCCTCCTCCTCCTCGTCCTCGTCCTCCTCCTCCTCCTCCTCCTCCTCCCTCCTCCTCCGCCTCCTCCTCCTCCTTCTCCTCCTCCTCCTCCTCCTCCTCCTCCTCCTCCTCCTCCTCCTCCTCCTCCTCCTCCTCCTCCTCCTCCTCCTCCTCCTCCTCCTCCCCCCCTCCCTCCCTCCCTCCCTCCCTCCCTCCCTCCCTCCCTCCCTCCCTCCCTCCCTCCCTCCCTCCCTCCCTCCTGCGCGGGGTAGGCCACGCTGGGGGCGGCGACGCCCCAGGCGGGGGTGGGGGCGGGGAGGATCTCAAGGTTGAGGGCCCCTGGGGCGAACTCCGCGGCACTCTGATCGAGGATGAACTCGTTGGCAGCGCCAGTGGTCTGGGAAGTTGGCGCATCTCTCCCGAGGCTGGTGATGCACTCTGGCCTGTGGGCCGTCGTGCTTTCCCTGGGCCGGCGGGCCCCACTCTTTTGGCCCTTGCTAAAGGGGGGGTATCTCCCCGTCTCGGGTCGCCTGACCTCTTGGGGCCATCGCCCCTGGGTTCGCCTTGGGTCCCCCTCTGGTGAGGTGCCTACCCTGCACTGTGCTGCGGGAGCAGCACTGGCGTTCCGTTCCCCTTGTAGCTGCAGG
The DNA here is from genome assembly GCA_963575745.1 of Prorocentrum cordatum. Taxonomy (NCBI): domain Eukaryota; class Dinophyceae; order Prorocentrales; family Prorocentraceae; genus Prorocentrum; species Prorocentrum cordatum. The sequence continues at coordinate 15,701 of CAUYUJ010009652.1, forward strand.
TGTTCTGGTCGGGGTCGCAGTTTTGCTCGCGCTGTGCCCCAGTCGGTGCGCTGCTGGTCCCAGAAAGTGCCTTGATGGTCCTGGCCAGTGCGTAGCTAGCAGGCGCATAGGACGGCCAAGTCCTTGGCCCTGTGGTCGCCCAGGCGGCCCGCGTAGGCCAGTCTCCGGTGGGCTGCAACTTCGGGTCTATGTCGTTTTCGACCTCCGTGTTTTGTGTCGACCACGGGTCCGTCTCGGCTGTTGTCGGACGGGGCCAGGACGAGGATAACTTCGTTCCAGAGCGCTCCGGAACGCTCTCAGGGCGTTCCAGAACGCTCTGGGAAGGCCGCGGCGCCCGAGAGATCGTCCAGATCCCCCAGATCTCAGAGATTCTCGATTTATCCTCACCCGATTTTATCCTCGTCCTGGTTTCGCCTTAACCCTGGGGCCCCCATGGAAGGGGCCCAAGGCGGCGCTGCGGTTCTCGACGCTTCTCGGCGGCCGACGCACGGGCGCCGCTTGCGCGCCGCAACTCTTTGTGTTGTACTGTGGCCGGCCTTCTCTTGGCCTTGACCACCAGACAGTATTTCGAGCACCAAGAAGGTGCCGATATCGTGGGGTTTTCTTGCGCCGGGCCCTTCCCCCAGGGATTCTCGATTGATCCACCCCCGAACTTATCCTGGTCCTGGCTTCGTCTTATTTAATCGCTTCGCTCATTCCGCCGGCCCGTATTGTGCCATCGCAGGCGTTTGCTTGCGCGTTCGTGGCCTCTTGGAGCCTCGTTGGGGCCGTTTGGGGCCTCTTGGCGCCTCTTTTTAGGCCTCTTGGAGAACTCGGGAGGCCTCCAGGGGGCCTCCTGAGCTCTCGTGACGGTCTCTTGGGGGGCTTTCGGCGGGCTCTTGGCGGTATTTGTTGGTCCTCTTGGGGCCTGGGGCCTGACGTTGTTGGTCCTCTTGGGGCCTCACGGGAGCTTATTGGGGCGTCTTGGGGGTGTCTTGGAGAGTCTCTTGGGGCCTCTTTCGGGGTCCTGGGCGCCTTCTGGGGCGGAGGGCTCGATTTTTCAGTTCTCGGTTCCCTTCTTGAGCCCCTCTTGGGCCCGTCTTGGGGCCTCTTGGTCCGCCTTGGGCAGCACTTGGGCCGTCTGGGGGGCGCTCTTGGGCCGCTCCGGGGCCGTCTTGGGAGCCTCGTGGGCCGTCTTGGAGCAGTCTTGAAGGCCTCTTGGGCCCTCTTGGAGCGTCCGGAAGCGAAAAGGCCAGAACGCAAAAAAACATCGAAAAAACCACTGAAAATCAACGATTTTGGCAACTTGGGGCCCTCTTCGGAGGCCTCTTGGAAGGCCCTTGGAGATTCTTGGAGGCCTCTTGGGCTGTCTTGGGGCCATCTGGGGCGTCTTCGGGCGATCTTTGGCCGTCTCGGGCCTCTCTTGGACCGTCTAGAAAGCTTCTCGGGGCCCTCTTGGACCGATCTGGAGCCCTCTTGACTCCGAAACAGAACTCCGGCATCTCTGGCCCGACCTTGCCGGGGACTTGCCGGGACCTTGCCGGGGTACTTTTCGTCCGGGGACCCCCAGGGGCCGCCCCGCGCGCGCGAACTAGAAATACTGTTAACCAGGTACCGGAGATCTTAGCACGCCCTGGCCCGTTGGGCCGGCGAATCTTGTAGCTGGCCACCCCCGAACTTCTCCTGGTCCTGGCTTGATGGCGCTGATGGCCGCGTTTGCCAGCCGGCAGGTCCCAGTCTCCCGGGGCGCCCGGAGGTGCCTGGAGGCCTGCGGACCCCACCCCCGAGGATGTTCGCGCCTTGGCTTCGTCTTATTTTGTGGCCGCATGCGCGCCGCACGTTTTGTGTTGTGATTTAGCCGGCCTTTTCTTGGCCTTGACCACCAGAAAAAGTTTCGACCACCAAGAAGGCACCCATATCGTGGGGTATTGTGTCACCACCCACCAAACCACCCCAACCCAACCCGAAGGCCCAAATTTATCCTCGATTTCCAGTGGGGGGGGGTCGGGGAACGTTGAAAAAACACATGGTATCCGTACCCCCCCCAACCCGAAATTCGGGTCAAATTCGGGTCTTCGGGTTGGGTTGGGGTGGTCTGGTAGTCATTGTGGGGTTTGCATGCGCCGGGCCCCTCCCCCAGAGAGGTTCTCGAATAGATCCACCCCCGAACTTATCCTCGTCCTGGCCTCGTCTTATTCTGCAGCGAGGCTGGCGCCGCACCTCCGACCTCTTGGGCGTGCACCAGGTGCTCCGAGCTGCTGCTGTTAGCTGGCGCTCCTCCTCCTCCTCCTCCTCCTCCTCCTCCTCCTCCTCCTCCTCCTCCTCCTCCTCCTCCTCCTCCTCCTCCTCCTCTCCTCCTCCTCCTCCTCCTCCTCCTCCTCCTCCTCCTCCTCCTCCTCCTCCTCCTCCTCCTCCTCCTCCTCTTCCTCTGCCTGACGGCACGCCCGTGGGCCCTCCCTGCCTACAGGCATCGGCGAACGTCGAGACCAGCGCCAAAAAGCGCTGCCCGCGTGGCCTCTCTGGCTGCCAAGGCCCGTAGGGCCTTATTACAGGGCGGAGGCGCTCGCGGAAGGGAGGAAAATTGCGCACTCGCGGAACCAATCAGGCTCTATTTTGATCCGATCGATCCGATTTTCGATGCCGGTTCTGGCTGGCCAGATCCGAGTCGATGGCGATCTTCGTCCTGGCGCGTCTAGGCGGTTGCGCGGCTGGACGCGGGCGCCTCAGCCCAGGTGGGGCCACGGCGCGCGGCGGGTCTCACCGCGCTCGTCGCCGCCGCGGGCGCGGGGGAGCCGACGGGCTCGTTCCCCCCATGGCGCGGGGGGGGCGTCTCCCCGCACAGGGCGGCTTCCCTCCTCCCTCCCCTGCTCCTCCTGTTCCTCCATCCTCCCTCCTCCCCCCCTCCCTCCTCCCTCCTCCCTCCCCCCTCCTCCTCCTCTTCCTCCTCCTCCTCCTCCTCTTCCTTCTCCCGCCTCGTCCCGCCTCCCTCCTGCCTCCTCCCACGTCCCTCCTGCGTCCCTGCGTCCCTCACGCCTCTTTCCTCCTCTTCCTCCTCCTCCTTCTCATCCTGCTCCTCCTCCTCATCCTCCTCCTCCTCCTTCTCCTCCTCCTCTTTCTCCTCCTCCTTCCTCCCCCCCCTCCTGCTTCCTCGGTGATCGGCACGTACTTCGAGGTCATCGACTACATCGACCAGGCGTTCGAGGGCCCCCCGCTCGTACCCCGTGACAGCGACAGGAGGGGCGGCGGCCGGCCTCGCTCTCCCGCCCCCTTTTCAGGAGGAGGAAGAGGAGGAGGAGGAGGAGGAGGAGGAGGAGGAGGAGGAGGACGAGGAGGGGGACAAGGAGGAGGAGGAGGCAGGAAGGATTAGGAGGACGGAGGAGGGAGGAGGCTGGAGGACGGAGGGGGCAGGATGGAGGAGGGAGAAGGGAGGACTGAGGAGGAGGGAGGGAGAAGGGAGGATTGAGGAGGAGGAGGAGGAGGAGGAAAAGCAACAGGAACAGGAACAAGAGGAGGCGGAGGTGCAATATGCTACACAACACATATTGCGACGACGGCAATCGGGAGACTGTGATACCGAGGGAAGAACTTGTGACCTGACCCGGCCAAAGCTGACAGAGGCCGAACTACGGGTCCGGAGGGATCCTGCGGCGATTTGGCCGCGGCAGCACCACAGGCGATGGCAAATCATTTAAATTCACTGTACACAAACACGACCATGTTACCACACTTACTTCTACTCGCCAAGACATCGGTGACATCCGACGTCTTCAGAAACAAACTTACGCAGAGTGGTGTACAATATGATCGATCCATACTGATTGGGTTCAACATTGCGAAGCATCAGTAAGCGGATACTAGGGCAAACTTGAATGGCACGCTGCATGTTATATACACGTATTTAGTGTGTGCACAAAGAAAAAGCAGAAGGACCACCATGGCTACACATGTTACGAGATCCATCGTCTCACTCGCGTGTACGACGGGAGCTGCAGCCATACTACTGTTCTACGATAGAAAGAAACGCGTGCTACGCTATTATCAGAGAGATGGTGCTGCGCATGAATGCACAACCGATGTTTTCCAGGACGCGCTCAACACCAATCGACTACCAGAGCAGCTTACAGGCATAGTGGAAGCCCTGCCTCAATATCCAGTGGCCTCCGGCGGCAATGCCCCCCGGCTCCTGGTATTATTATTGGTACAATCACACTTGGACACATGGCTCACAGTCGAAGGGTTCCCGACAGCGGCTCGAACTACAACATAAGTGAGGCCAGGAGCAAGACTAGCCGACTACATGTTTAGCGCGCAACACGCAAATATACAAACTTCCAGACGTCCAGACGAGGCAGTCTTGCAGACAGAGGGCTGCTACTTGATTTCTCCAGTTACGATCGCGCGCATGAGATAGTATTACACGACGAGGAGACCCCGGTAGCCCACGGCTGTACCTACGCGGACGACTCCGGATTCTACACCATCATCAAAGAGAAGAGCATGATCGTTTCCACGATTGCCAGCTTCGCACAACCGGTGAACGATGGACTTTTCGAACACGCATTAGACCCGAGCTACGGCCCGGGCAAGACGCAGGCACTTGCATCAAGATGGAACAAATACGAGAGCAGCGAAGTACACTTTCATTGAAACCTACACTGGACGCCTAGTAACATTAGGAGTGTAACTGGCCATTGACGTCGTCGCAAAGGCCAGGCAAGTGGGTGGAATGTTGGAAGCGAGTGAGGCGCTCGGGCCAGGAATCTGTCATCGACAACGAGTAACTGTGCGATCCAAATTCACCGACAACGCGGGGACCTGGCCAACACCTACAGTAAAAATAGGCATCAGTACATTCCACACAGATCAATCTCTACCAATTGGCGTTGGGAATACCTGATCGCGAGCAGCACGCTGAAAAAGTCGCAGACAACTATATTCTCGACCGCGCTGGCAGACTTGACTTTGAATTCCCCCGCAGGGCGAGGAGACTCGCACACTGTTTCCGACTACTACGACATGGACCAAGCCAATCCTGACACATCTTCGATGCATTGTTGCACCTCTGGGGGGGCCGGACAGAACAGCTCAAGAACGACTTCCAATGGTCCGACAGAGTCCAGGTTCAACGCGCGCCACGCAGGCGTTGCGGATTACGCAAATGGACGGCCAGGGCGCGAGAACATGCCGACGATGCGGGCATTTGCCTGAGCAGGTTAACCAATGCATGTGCATCATGGGCGAAGGGGCCAGCGAAGCACGTGGCGCGTCGCAATATGTACCACCGGCGACTCGGACTTCCGGGAGTGGAGCCGCCATCTGAGCGCGCCCCACATCCTGCTCGAGAATTCAGACGCGCGCGCCCGCGAAGTCCATGGAGAATGGCTGCCAAGCGCGCCCGGGCAATCCGCGCGGCGAAATGCCGCCCAGATCCGGGCCGCATGCGCTAGGTCAGGACGGACTGCGCAGAGGATGCGGCATGAGTTGCCGCGCCAGACCCCGAGCACTGACGCGCCCGACTTCGCAAGAAGCGCAGGTGCGCCTACCTCGTCAGACACAGCGTTGTCCGACTACCGCATGCAAAAGTACTGGCAACGCATCGACTGGACGAGGGCGCCTCTGCTGCGCCCCGAAGGAAAAGGCAATTGCGAGGGGGCAGCCAAAGAACCGGCCATCTGAGTCCAGAGCGCCGCGCGCGCGCTACTGCCCGAAGATAATCGATATCAAGAGTAGCGGCCACCTGAACCACAACAAGTACAAGTGGATGAGACGCAGGGTAAACTACGACCTCCACTTCTCGGGTCGACATAGAGACTAGCCTCTATCGCGCTTCGTGGAAGCAGACTCCAACCTTCCCGCGCAAGCCATCAGCCGCGACCTTGCTCGCGACCCACCCTCGTGGACCTACGGCATCTGGAGGCCGGGGCATTCTGGCCAGCATTTAGGCGCGCTGGATTGGTAGCTGGAACGCATGCTGGGGCGCCAGCGAGACGTAGAGTGGCGCGCGCTGGAACGGCCGGCGCCAGCGCCGGGGCGTCGAGGCGGCGGACCTCGACCATTGCGCGACGCAGACGAACTTGGTAGGGAAAGGCTGCATATACAGAAGTCAGGAGATGCAAATGGCGGGACGGAAAGGAAAGAGCACATCTACTCGTAGGAAATGGAGTCTCACGGGCTTCCTTGGAGTTTCCACTCGAGGCACGACTGCAACGTATACGGGCGACGGCGGAGCGCCCGTCCACCCCAGCTCGGCGGACGAGACGCGCGTCGACATGGGGCCTTCTGGAGACGAGGGCCCCGCTCACGCGCAGAAAGGTCAACGCGGCCAGCTTCGACAGGCGCGCGCTCGGCTGTCACTGCAGAGCAAGCGACGGCGTCGCCGTGCGCGAACGCACCCGCGATCTCCATTATAATGGCGCGCGTGGGCAATCGGGGGCGTCGCAGTCACCGAGGCGGGCGCCTCGCCGCCGGGGCCGCGGCCGCGCGGGGATTTGCAGCGCGGCGCCGCCCGAGGGGCGCCCGCTCAAGCTGCGCGGCGCCGTGGGCAGTCTCTACAAAGATGCGTCTACAGCGCTACTGCAGACCAGAGTAGTCCAAGACTACGCACACAAACAGCTCGACATATTCTACGCCGAGACGAATGCGCCGCGCGACGCGCCACGCAGCATTGCAAGCCGCGCAGCGGCACTTCGCAGCCGGCGCGCCGCCATTGGACGCGCAGGAAATCGAGGAGGAGCCCCGCGCGCCGACGTAGATCGACGACGAAGAACCATAGTGCCACGTATATTCTACACATGATGCGCAAACGCAGGATTGCCCAGCGCCGGCGCGACTTGAGATAAGTGCCTGCAGCAATCTAGAGCGATCAGAGAAAAGCACGAGACTGCCAACATCATCGCCATCTTTCGCCGACCCCACCCGCCTATTACCTCATCATTTGCTCTCTGCGTTGCCAGGGGGTGCCGCGGGACAGGCCTGCGCGGCGCTGCGGCCGCGTGCAAGTGCACCCGCGTGCTCCGCAGCTGTTGTTCTGCTAGGCGTGCCGCCCAGGTCTTGGGTTCACCCTGCTGCCGCCTACTCGCGGGCTCCCGCGATGGCGGCGGCGCAGATGCACTGCGCGTCCGAAGTGGGACACGGCGCGAAGAAGGGGCCATTCTACATGGAGGTGGGCATTGCGACGCCCGCGCTGCGTCGCCACCTTCCACCTCTTCGCGCGTCTGCAATACATTGCCCCGCGCGCTCGCCGCGGCATGCGCGCTGGAGCGCGACAACTACGGCGACGCAGAGCAGCTGCATTTCAAGACCAGCGACAGCGATCGACAGCGATGAGCCGGTGAAACATTGCACTAAGAGGCGCTAGGACAATATGCTGACTTTCTACGCAGCTTCCGGAGGCCACGCGAAAGACGCGCGCAGCATCGACCGCCGCCCCAGACGAGTACAATGACAACGAAGACGGGGGCGCGGAGCTCGTCGGAGACGACGAGAGGGCCACGCACATGGGCAAGCGCCCTTGCCGGGTGAGACCGCCGAGAACGACGGGGGCAATTGCGGGCGTCTTTCTGCTCAGCTACCTGACCATAGCGCACGTCTTCGTCGCTCTTCCGCCCCCGCCCCCTCGTCATCCAGCACTGCGTCGAGGCGCTGCAGGAGGTGCTTGGAACACTGCCTGTGCGCGAACTCGGGCACGACGGGGAAACCGCGAGCTTGCCTGCGCCCTGACCGCATTCTAGATTTCCACCCATCCGCCTACTTCCATTGATCCGTCACACATACTACCGTGCCAGGATCGCGCACCACGGTATCTCAGACGGCCATCAGCATCTTTACGCGGATATCGGCCCACGTGCAGTTTGTGCCAGAACTTGTTACACACATCATGATGCCTGGCGCGAACTGCCATCACGTCGACGATGCGTTGGGGGAACAGCTGCTAGTTGAAGTTGGAATTTGCCTACGCGATTACTGTGCCAACACAAATTATACAGCTCGTTTCAAAAGGTCACTCTTGGAAGTGACGACGGCCACGACTTTGACATCAGCGACATCGAGGCTGCGCTGCGCCACCATTTCAAGGACCTCTTCGGCAGGCTCACCAGCGTGCACATGGCTCAATGGGATCAAAGGTGCGCGAGGTCACCATCGACGGCCGCCCCCCAGGGACCACGCAATGGACAACATCCACCACGTCCGGTGCGAGATGGAGACTGACATGCTACCAACAACTACATCCTGGTGGAGACCCATCCATACGACACGGCATTGCGGTTCCACAGCTACATGTCATGGGCTTTGAGAAGGAGGACTGCGTCACGCACGAGATGGACACAGGGCCTCCTACGACTGGCATGCTCAACAAGGCGATCGCTGGCAAGCTATTGGAGAGGCCTGACGGCCGGCGCCGCCGACCCTGATCGACGACGACGACGAAGACGAGGGAGGAGGAGGAGCAGGAGGACAAGCAGGATGAGCAGAAGGATGAGCTGAAGGAGGAAGAGGAGGCGGTGGGCGAGGTGGGGCAGAAGCAGGAGGACGCGGGGGACGAGCAGGACGAGGAATGAGCAGTTGGAGAAGGCTCCGGAGGAGGGGCAGGAGGAGTGGCAAGAGGAGGAGGGGGAGGATGCGGCGAGGACGACGACGCTGACGTGGGTCTCTTCGGAGCGCTTTCGGGAACCTCTGGGGAACAGTTTGGGGGCCTCGTGGGGCTTCCGGAAGGCTTCTTGGAAGCTTCTTGGGGCCTCGCGGGGCCGCCCGCTTGAGCGCTCTCGGAGCCTATTGGAGGCCTCTTGGGCTTCCTGGGGGCCCCATGGGGCGGAAGTCTAGAATTCTCAGTTCCTCGTCCCCCTCTCGGCACTCTCTTGGGCCCGTCTTGGGGCCCTGTTGGGCCGTCTTCGGCGCCTCTTGGGCAGTCCTGCGTCCCTTTTGTGCCGTCTTGGGGCCCTCTTGGAGGCATCTTGGGCCGTCTTGGGGCGCTCTTGGGGGCCTCTTAGGCCGTCTTGGACCGTCGGAAAGCCGAAAAGGCGAGAAGGCTGAAATCATCCAAAAACCAAGGTACAATTGACGATTTTGGCTCCTTGGGCCCTCTTGGGAGTGCTCTCGTCGCTGTCTTGGAACTTTTTGGGGGCCTCTTGGGCCGTTTTCGAGCAGTCTTGAACGTCTTGGGGCGATCGTTCGTCGATGCGTGGCGCTCTTGTACCGTCTTGGGGATGTCTTGGGGCGCTCTTGGCCCGTCTTGGGTTTTTTCTTGGCCTTGCTACCCCCCGGGAGGACAATGAATCTGGGTGGCGACACCCCCCGGGATTCCCCCAGGACCCCCCCAGGACGCCCCCAGGACCACCCCAGGTCACCCCTGGTACCCCCTTGGACACCCCCCCCCCGCGTGGGGAAGGGATCAAAGGGAAGGGGCTTCTTCTCGATTGAACTACGACGTTGTCCAATTTCGCTGTGGGCGGCTTGTCTGAGGAAGGGGGCCCAGGTGAGTGGAACTCAGGACGACGGCGACGACGAGTCGAACGGGAAAGCTCAACTCGAACGGAAGAGCCCCTCACACACGCCGACAGGGTCGGCGGATTTTGGCCAGCAGTACGACTTGGGAACAGACCGGCACACCCATATGAGTGTCTACTGCATGATTACATGGACTACAATGAGTATGATTTGGCAAACGAGGTTGTATTACATTAGCCATCCGACTCTCACAGGCGGCGTGAAGTACTTTGTGGATATGTTGGATTGCCAGGGCAACCCTACGACACAGGACTACTACAAGACCAATGGCCTCACCTCCCCAATGGTCCCGCACAACAGGCGCATCCTACAGGCGATCCAACGGGGAAACGCCAAACGTGCGCGTGACAGCAACCAGGAGGACGATTACTAGAAACTACTTCGCTAAATGACCCAGAACCATACGTCGGTACGCCGCTAATGATACCAGGTCATACTACCGAATGCCTATGACGTATTACGCTCAAGCGCTACAGAAGCGGTACACCGTGTACGACGCCATGCGCAAGGTTTGCCGTCGTCGGCATTTGCTACCACATCTCTTGAGCAGCCGGACCGCTCAGGCCTCAGCGGCCCTCCTTCCTTCTTCCCCCCTCCGGAACGCGTAGGTCCCGCGCCGGCCCCAGCGGCGCGTTCGCGCGCGGTCGCGCGCGGCGCGGCGACCGCGCGGGGACGCCCGATGATGCTGCGGGAGAGGCGCAAGAAGAGGAACGCGAAGAAGAGGAGGAAGAGGAGGAGGAGCAGGAGGAGGAGGAGGAGGAGGAGGAGGAGGAGGAGGAGGAGGAGGAGGAGTGAGGAAGAAGAGGACGAGGAGGACGAGAAGTACGAGAAGTACGAGGAGGAGGAGGAGGAGGAGGAGGAGGAGGAGGAGGAGGAGGAGGAGGCCGGACAAGTAGGCGGACCAGGGTCCGTCCGCGAGGCGCACTGCGGTGCGACAACCCGCAAAACACTATTAGCGGCGGTGCAGCCTTAAGATGCGAGGGCGGGCGACAGGCCCCCTCCCCCGGCGCAGTGCGTCTGAAGCTACTGACGGCGGACAGACTGTGAAGATCTCACGTGTCAGACCGCGTGAAGAAGAAGGCCCCAACGCAAGTGGCGACGTGAAAAACGTGGCTAAGGCGGCTTGGCGGACCGCCGGTTGGGCGCTTGGCCGCTGCGCGGCGCGCAGAGACGGGGCACCCCCCGCCCCCGCGCCCAGGCCCCGTGGACGCGGTGCCTCGCGGGCGCACGGGCTGGCGAAAAGAGAAAAGGTGCACCAGCTGGGAGCCGTATGGCCCAGCACAGTGCGCAGTGACAGAGTCCGCGGCGAGGCGGCGGACGGCAGAGGGGCGCCAGACGCGCCGAGGAAAAGGTGCACCAGCTGGGAGCCGTATGGCCCAGCACAGTGCGCGCAGGCCGAGAACCCCAACAGGAGCGGCAAAAGCTAGCCGACAGCACAGCGGCACCAGCCGCTGCCAGCTAACCTTTAGCCCCCATTGGCGGACCTCGAGAGAGACAGAGTCCGCGGCCAGGCGGCGGACGGCAGAGGGGCGCCAGACGCGCTGAGGAAAAGGTGCACATGCTGGGGGCCGAATGGCCCAGCATGCGCACAGGCGGGGACAGTGCAAGGGTGCAGAGGAGGCCCTCACAGCGGATGCACCCGCTGCCCTTAAGGGAAAGACCTGTACCCCCTTAAATTCCCGATCGCGTCACTGAATGCTGCTGCTCCCAATCACTTCGCCAGGAGCTGTGGCGGAATACACTAATGTGATACAAGTCGACACGAAAATGCAATGCCGCGGGACCCTGCGAAAAACGACCCCTTTTGGCTGAAATGGGTCGTTTTCTCCGGCGGCACACATTCGTGAGGCGTGATGTCAATTACACACGGGTGCGCGGGGCGGGGCTGGAGCCGCCACCCCCGCCGGCAGGCACGGCACACCAGGGAACAGCGCCCGGGTGAGCAAGGCAGGACGCGCACATGCGGCGAGGGCGAGGCCGTACCACGCTGGTCAGGATGAGGGCAAAGTGAATGAGAAGCCCCAGCGTTCTTCAAAAGCGTCGGACCACGTAAGAAACTGAAGAAGGAAAACATTATCAGTGCGCAGACGCTTGAGAGTGGCGCGGTGGATGAGGCCTGCTGTGCGGCCGTGCGGGAGGCCGAGGGCCGCGTCCACGCAGGTTAGAAGCATGTCCGAACTGCGGGCCAGAGTCGGGCGGGGGCCAGGAGCTCTCAGACTCCATAGGCGGAGCTCGATGCATCGGTGGGCAGTCGGCTGCGCGTCGGCCTTTCTCGGTCCGTCGTACTGTGGACCAGCTTCGCGGAACCAGTGGGTGTGCCTAGCGGGGCGGCGGTCGGGGACCGCCACAAGAGGCGGCAGGTACGCGGCCAACACCCATGACAAGAGGATCCGCTTGGCCCGGCGGAGCGCAGGAGCCGGAGCATCCTGGTAGGGTGGCTCCTCCTGGGCCTGCGCGGCGTCCCCGCCGCCCCCCTCGGCGGCTGCTGCGGCCTTGCGTTTGGCCCTCAGCCTCCTCAGCCTCCTCCTGTCGGAGCGCTCCTCAGCCTCCAGTCGTTGGAGCAGGTCCTGCTCCTTCAGGTGCGACAGCATCTCCGCGACCTCTCGCAGCGTGTCCGCACCCTGGAAATTGCGGCCGCTAGGGTCGGCGTCCTGCCTCCCAGCGGCGACGCTGCTGCTCACGGGCTTCGCCGCAGAGGGGCCGGCCGTAGGGGGGCCGTAGCTGGGGCCGTCGGCTGTGTACCCGATCGGGTCGCAGAAGCCCACGGGCGCTGGCACCCCGAGGTCGTGGTGGAGGTAGTGGTCGTCGGCGCCGTCGTCGCGTGAGTCTCGGAGTCCGACTTCACAGTCAGCTGTGCGTTCAGTCTGGGCGCGGCTGCCTGGTGGGACGGTCAGCGCAGGTGGCCTGTAGGGTACTGCTGCCGTGACGTCAGGGCGCTGTGCTGCTGAGGTACGGTGGCGTGGGTCCACTGCTGGGCCGGGCTGGGGTCCCTGAGTTTGGGCCTTGGTCTGAGCGCCCGTACTGGGGGACGGCATCTCGGCGCGGAGCGCAGGTGCAGAGACGGTCAGACTGGAGCAGCTCAGGTGGGCGGTGTCCCCAGACGACAGCGTGACGGTCCAGTGGCCGGGGTGCTCGCTGGACTGCCCCCGTACGATACCTCGGAGGCCGTTGATGGGGTTGTGGACTTGGCCCTGGACGATGACCGCTGTGCCCGCGTGGAGCCGTGGTGGGATCCAAGCGGCCAAACGGCAGTTTACGGCTCGGAGGTGACCGATGGTGGCTGGTTGCGGTCCGAGGAAGCGCTCGAAGTGCTCCCGTACAGTCACAGTGCTAGTGCTGGCAGTGCTGGTGCTAACACGCGAGGTTGCGAGGGAGCCAGGACCCAGGGCAGGCGTGTGAGCATGCGAGACGGCCGAGGCTGGCCCCGCTGCCGTGCTACCAGGTTGTGGCGGGGAGGTCACCCCAGGGCTCGAGGCAGCGTGGGGACCGATGACAGGAATGGCAGGCGTGGTGCCATGCGGGGGGGCTGAAGCCGCCCCCGCTGGCGTGCTACCAGGTTTTGGCGGGGGGGTCGACTCGAGGCTTGAGGCAGTGTGGGGGCCGATGACAGGAATGGCAGGCGTGGTGCCATGCGGGGGGGCTGAAGCCGCCCCCGCTGGCGTGCTACCAGGTTTTGGAAGGGAGGTCGGCTCGAGGCTCGAGGCAGTGTGGGGGCTGATGCCAGGGCGGCCCTGGGCGGCCGTCTGGTGGCCTAGAGGGCGTCTGCGGTCGACGTCGCCCCCGCGCTGTCGGCGTCGCCGCCGCGCTGTAGCTGCGCTCCGTCGCCGCCACTCGTCGCGGAAGCCGATGAAGAAGGAGTACATGACGTACGTGGCGCACAGGGTGGCCCACGTGGACGGTGACACCACGTTGTACCACTCGATGACCTCCAACCACACACGCTCCACGAACGCTGCCGTGTAGGCTGACGTGGGTGCCACCTTTGGTGCCGCCGCGGACGACTCAGGGCGTGCTGAATCTGGCAGGGTTGGCGTGAGAGCTGTCGTCGGCGATGACGTCTCGGCTGCGCTCGGTGCCGGCGTTGGTGCTGGTGTCAACGTTGGTGCCCGCGTAGGCGTGGGCGCGGGTGCTGCCGCTGGCAGTGCTGGTGTCGAAGCTATGGACGATGCTGCCATGGATGCGAGCGTCGATGCAGACGGCGGAGTTGGCGTAGATGCTGGCTGCAACTCTGGCGTGGGTACCGGCGTAGGCGCGGGCGTGGGTGGTGACGCTGGCGGTGCTGGCGTCGGAGCTGTCGTCGGTGCTGGCCTCACTGTTGACGTCGGGGTGGGTGTCGGGTCTGACGTCGCTGCTGCCTGTGACTCTGGCTTTGGTGCCGGCGTGGTGGGGGCAACCGCTGGCGCTGGAGGTGCTGGTGTCAGAGCTGTCGTCAGTGCTGGCGTCGGTGCGGGCGTCGACAGGGACGTCGGTGCTGTCTTCGGCTCTGACGTCGCCGTCCAGGGGGCAGGCGTGGATGCTGACACTGCCGATGCTGGCGTCGGAGCTGCTGTCATTGGTGCTGACGTCTCGGCTGCACTCGGGGCCGGCGCTGTCGCTGGTGTCGGAGCTGCGTGCGGGTCTGGAGTTGGTGGCGCCGTAGTCGCGGGCGTAGGTGTTACTTGTGAGGCTGTTTTCGCTGGTATGTAGTTGTTGCCCCACGGGGTGTCGCTGTGGGTGCCCATGGGGTACTGAGCACAGCACTGCCTTGACACGCTCTTGAAAAGTACAACGCATTTTGTCCCACCTATTTGCTCTGATACGTTCAGTGGTGCGCATGTTAACGTAGACGATGATGCCGCCGGCGAGTCTGACATGGCTGCCGCCGTGGGCGGCCGCCCGAAAACTGGCACTGCCGATGCGGCCGCCACAGCTGCCGTCCGTGCTGTCGTCGATGACTGTGGAGGGATCGGGAATTTAAGGGGGTACAGGTGCGATCGGGAATTTAAGCGGGTACAGCCCCACTCGGACTGAGTGGCCTGCCCGCCCCACCAGGCCTTGAGCCAGCCTTGAGCAGACTGTACCGATGCTGTCGTCGATGTTGTCGTCGATGCAGACTGTGCCGCAGTCTTCAGCTCTGACGTTTCCGTCCAGGGGGCAGGCGTGGATGCTGACACTGCCGATGCTGGCGTCGGAGCTGCTGTCATTGGTGCTGACGCCTCGGCTGCACTCGGGGCCGGCGCTGTCACTGGTGTCAGAGCTGTCGTCAGTGCTGGCGTCGGGGCTGGCGTCGACAGGGACGTCGGTGCTGCCTTCGACGCTGACGTTGCCGTCCAGGGGGCAGGCGTGGATGCTGACGCTGCCGATGCTGGTGTCGGAGCTGCTGTCAGTGCTGGCGTCGGTGCTCGCGCCTCAACTGACGTCAGTGCTGACTGCGACGCTGACGTTGGCGCCCGCGTAGGCGTAGGCGTGGGTGCTGCCGTTGGCCGTGCTCGCGTCGACGCTGTGGTAGGTGCTGCCGTCGATGCTAGCGTCGATGCAGCCGTCGAAGCTGGCGTCAATGCTGGCTGCAACTCTGGCGTGGGTACCGGCATAGGCGCAGGCGAGGGAGCTGACGTCGGCGTTGCTGGTGTCAGAGCTGTCGTCGGTGCTGGCCTCGCTGCTGACGTCGAGGTGGATGTCGGGTCTGGTGTCGATGCTGACTGCGACACTGGCGTCTGTAGGTCACCATGCTTCGGCGGGCCTGAAGGCGCCGCCGAGCGAGTGGCCATACAGGGAGCACAGGAGTGGCTGTTACTGGTGCTGGCGTCACTTGCGGCCAAATGCCGATGACAGGATCCTGTGTGGGCGCTTGCGGGTGAGGCCGCCGATGGGGCGTATCGCAGTGGGGTGTGGATGTAAGCATGGCCGCTGTAGGCGTGCAGACGTGGCTCCCTCTGTTTACGCGGTTCCGCCAACAATGATGTTGTGGGCATGGTCGCTGTGGACATCGGAGCCGCCGCTGGCTGTGCTGGCGTCGCTGCCGTCGATGCTGACGTCGGAGCCGGCGAAGCTATCGATGCTGCCGTCGGAGTCGGTGAAACAGTAGGCGGAGCCGTCGTCGCTGCCGTCGATGCTGCTGTCGGAGCCGGCGATGCTAACGATGCTGACGTCGGAGCCGGCGATGCTAGCGATGCTGCCGTCGGCGCTGGCGATGCGAACGATGCTAACGGAGCTGCCGTCGGAGCCGTCATCGCTGCCGTTGATGCAGCCGTCGGAGTCGGCGAAGCTGTGGTCGTTGCTGCCGTCGATGCGAGCGTCGATGCTGACATCGGAGCCGGCGTCGGTGCAGCGTCGTCATGGTCGTCGTGGTCGTCGTCGTCGTCTCCTCCTCCTCCATCGGGGCGGGGCGAGGGAGGGGGCGGGGATGGTGTCGAATCTGTGCCCCCCGCTGGCGTCGAGGCTGCCTGCAGTGCCGTCGTTAGAGCTGGCTTCGGTGCTGTCTGCGGTGCTGGGGTGTGGTCCGTCATGGACGTGGGCGTGGGTGCTGCCGAGGACGATGCTGGCGTCGATATTGACGTCGATGCGGGCATTGGCACGGACGCTGGTGTCGACAAGGCGGACGGGTCATAGCATGGCAGGGCGGCCCCACTGGCGTCAGGTGCGCCTGAAGACTGCACCCTCGCCAGCGGCCCTGGGCGAAGCGTCAGGACAGAAGATGTTGAAAGGCTCATCAATGCAGGTGCCGAGGACATGACATATCGTGGCATGGCGGCCCCAGCAGCCGAAGGTGCGCCTGAAGACTGCACCCTCGCTGGCGGGCACGGGCGAGGGGGCAGGGCAGGTGATGACGGTGGGCTCGTCGGGGCTGGCGTCAATGCGGTCGGCAGTGCTGGTGTCGATGCTGAGGTCGATGCGACGACAAGCATGACGGCGGCGAAAATGGTGGCCCGTTTGGGGCGGGCCAGACCCGCCGTGCCCTTGGAGCCGCAGGCGGTGCCGATGGCGCCGAAGATCATGCTGCCGACCTTGACGGCCCTTTTAGGGTGGGCTGGACCCGCCGTGCTGGTGGAGTCGACGATGTTGTTGACGACGCTCCTGGTGCCCGTGCCGATGGTGCGCAGGACCGCGTCGACGATGCCGAGAACGATGCCGAAAGTGGGGCCGAGGACGCACCCGAAGTTCAGCGGGGTAATGCCGGTGAAGGTGAGGGCGGTGCTGGCGAGGCCGCGGAAGCGCTCCCGGGGGGGGGTCGGGGTCCGGCTGCTTGTCGCGCACGGCGCGACGACGGCAGGCGTGGGAACAGCCCGACCGCTCTCAGCACCGTCTCCCTCAGCAGTCGGGAGCCCGACCCCCCCCCGATTACCTGGCCGTAGCGGGGTGGGCAAGTGCTGGACGAAGTCGTCGGTGTCGGCGTTAGTGCCGTGTGGGTGAGCGTGGTGGTCAGCTCGGTGCGCGCGCAGCTCAGCGCGCAGGTGGTACACGTCGTGCTCTAGAATGCGGAGATCTTCGCGAAGATTCGCTCGAAGCACGCGTGGGGCGTGGCCAGGTGGTTCAGGAAGGTCGCGCCCGTGCAGGACGGGCACGTAGATGACAAGGTTCTGGTGCCTATGCTCGATGAATTGGCAGTGGTATTCTCGAAGCGGGCCAGGCAGTAGCTGAGGGTGAAACGAACTGCATGTGCGGGCATTGCGGCGCTGGGCTGGTGGCTCCATGGCGGCAGTACCTGCGAAGACTTGGGATGGGGCAGGAGGCATCAACATGACAGTCTCGCCGCGCGAAGGCTGCCTCCTGGGGCTCGCTCTGAGTGGATACTCTCGAGCCGAG
>CAUYUJ010009653.1:0-32949 GCA_963575745.1 Prorocentrum cordatum
CCTCCTCCTCCTCCTCCTCCTCCTCCTCCTCCTCCTCCTCCTCCTCCTCCTCCTCCTCCTCCCGCGCCTCGCCTCGAAGAGGGGAGCGGAGCTCCCCGGCAGGCCCGGGCGGCCGTCGTGTAGGCCCCCCCCCCCGCCGGGCTGCCGAGCGGCGGGAGCGCCGGCCGTGGCCCCCTCGCGCGCCGGCACCTCCGCGGCGGCGCTCGCCCCGGAGGCCTCCCCCGCAGCGAGGGCGCAGGCAGGGTGTCTGCTGTTCCCAGGCATGGCCGCGTCTCGGGCCGGACAAAAGGGGGGGATCGGGAGAGGGGGGGTTACGAAATCTGCTGCATGCAGCTGGTTTCGGCCTCACCGAGGGGCCCATTTCTCAATACATAGCCGCCTCTGGCGCCGGGAGGCGCCGGGAAAATTAGCTACGTGAGCTGATCCCCCCTTTGTTATCCCCCCCGTTCGCCCGACCCGAGCGTCGTGGAAAAAAATCAAGGCGGCAAGGCATGGCCGCTTCGTGGAAATTACTCACTGCGTGGAGATCCCCATATGTGCAGCTTTTTAGAAGGATAATTGTCAGTGGGATCTGAGAATGCGCGTCTAGCCATTTGGGCGCTTGGGGCTGCTCCCGGGGCCTCTCGGGGCCTCCTGTTGCCTTCCGAGACCCCCTGGCGCTTCCTCTGGCCTCCTGGGGCCTCCTGTGGCTTCCTGAGGCCCCCCGGACATGGGGAAAGAATCGGGGCGGCAAGGCGTTTCGCTATCATCGGCCCCCCGGGGACCCTCGCCGGCCCCCGGGGCCGTCAAGAAGCGGCTCGCGGGATGTGAAGACCGGCTCCGGGGAAAGGGTATGGACTTCCGTCAGGAGGGAAAGAAGCACACAGACACAAGGATTCGCCGACTCCCAGGAAAATATGGGAAGCGGGGGGGGAAGACAAAAACCCAGAAAACATTGGAAAATATGGGGAATCCTTTTATTTGTGTGTATTCATTTGTGTGTCCCAGGGCCCCTTCACTCCGGGGACGTTGTCTTGACAAAGCCCGGGCGTCGCGTGATTGGGTTCGCATCGCACCTAAGGAAAACATCCCAGAAATCTTTTCGAGCACCCTAAAAGAAGGTATCGAAACGATGTCTGCCCGGCACGCGAGCGAAGTGTCGAACGAGTATCGCCTCCCAGGGCCCGACACGTGGAAGCCCTCCAGTCAAGCAGTGGCGAAGCGTCCTGGCGTGCCTATAGCCCTACCAAACAATGTCCTAAGAACCTTTTGTGGTTTCCACGAAATGTTCTTAGAACATTTCTGCCGGAGTATGTCTTGTTTTATCACATCGGGTTTATGTTATAAGAACCTTGTTGTTCGATCTTAGAACAGTTTTGCGTTCTAGGAACACTTCGTGGTAGGACTAAGGAATGCCGTGACGGTCGGTCCCTGCTCAATCCAGTTTCGGTATTTTCGTGGTGTTCGAAATTCTATCGGGCGAGCAAGACTAGAGTAGGCTGGAACAGCCTACAGGCAGGGACGGGCGCAGGGGCGGTGGCGACCCAGACCCCGTGGAGTCATGAAAACATCTTCCCTCTCCTACCCCTCCTCCTCCTCCTCCTCCTCCTCCTCCTCCTCCTCCTCCTCCTCCTCCTCCTTCCTCCTCCTCCTCCTCTCCTCCTCCTCCTCCTCCTCCTCCTCCTCCTCCTCCTCCTCCACCTCCCCTCCACCTCCTCCTCCTCCTCCTCCTTCCTCCTCCTCCTCCTCCTCCCTCCTCCCCTCCTTCCTCCTCCTCCTCCTCTCCTCCTCCTCCTCGTCCTCCTCCTCTCCTTCCTCCTCCTCCTCCTCCTCCTCCTCCTCCTCCTCCTCCTCCTCCTCCTCCTCCTCCCTCCTCCTCCTCCTCTCCTCCTCCTCCTCCTCCTCCCTCTCACCTCCCCCATCCTCTCCTCCTCCTCTCTCCTCCTCCTCCTTCCTCCTCCTCCCCTCCTCCTCCTCCTTCCCTCTCCTCCTCCTCCTCCTCCTCCTCCTCCTCCTCCTCCTCCTCCGTAGCCATTTTGGCTCAAGTCCGTAGCGTTGGCTCAGGCAGCCTGCAGCGGACAGGAGTCCCTTTTGGCGTGGGGGAAGCAGCGGCCCCCGAACGCTTTCATCTCTCTCAGAGCTTTTCTGGTACTGTGTTGGGGTATTCATCCCCCGCGGCCTTGCCATCACAGTAAACTACGACGATATTCAGTTGGTTCTCGTCTGGTCAGCAGTCGTCGCGATGGCGCCGCCGCACTTCCGATCAGAGCAGAGCCTGCACCAGTGGTACTGCAAGACCTGTGTCGGCCCGCGCGGGACGCCATGGTTCAACTATGCTGATGCGCGTGAGTGTGCCAAGTGCAAGCTGGGCAAGGGGCTCTGCTTCAAGGCGTACCGCGCGCCCGCCGCTCCTTCCCAGCGGAAGCCAGGGCGGTCTCCTTCAGCTTGGGCAGACTCGGTGCAGGTGCAGAAGCTCAAGCAGGAGTTGGCAGCCGCCAACGCGAAGCTCAAGCGCGCTGAGGCCCCGCCCGTTGAGGCAGAGGAGGAGCTCAGCGGGTCAGATAAGGACAAGCAGAGGCTGCGGGAGCTGGGCGAGCTGCTCAAGACCGTCGAGGGCAGTGCCGATCCTCACCTTGCGCGTGCCAAGGAGGCGTACGTCAAGGAGCAGGCGGAGCTCAAGGCGAAGTTG
Source organism: Prorocentrum cordatum (assembly GCA_963575745.1). Classification (NCBI taxonomy): domain Eukaryota; class Dinophyceae; order Prorocentrales; family Prorocentraceae; genus Prorocentrum; species Prorocentrum cordatum. The sequence goes on from CAUYUJ010009653.1 coordinate 2,669, forward strand.
GCGGCGGCGCGCCCGCTGGGCCAGAGGCTGCGCGACCTCGGTGCCCAGATCAGCAGGCAGCAGAAGTTGCAGGAGGACCAGCAGCGGCGGCTCGTGGGGATCCGCGAGAAGCTGGCGCTGCTGCAGGAGCAGGAGCAGGCGGCGCTGCAGCAGCTTGCGACGCTCGACACTCAGATGCTGGAGTTGCAGGAGCAGCAGCGGCAGCTCCAGAGCCAGGCCCCGCTGCCGCCTCAGCCCGAGCACGGCAAGGGGCCTCTGGGCGAGCCGATCGTTGGGCTTGGCCAAACGTTGGCGGGGCTCGACCAGGTGCTCAACTCCCTCGGCGCCGAGCACGGGCTGTCGGAGCGCCTCAAGGAGGACCTGGAGCGCCTCAAGCAGCTCAGCGAGGAGGCCAAGGCCAAGCAGCAGCGGGAGCGGGACGAAGCTGCTGCTGCCGCTGCCGAGGCCCAGCGGGCGCCTGGTGGTGGCCCGCCTGCCGACGGCGACGCGATGGAGCAGGACGCGGCCGACAGCGCCGAGTTCGTCGAGGAGATTGCCAGTGCAGGAGGCGACAAGCGTAGGATCGAGGAGATCATGGCTAAGCACGGGTGCAAGCGGCACAAGGCGGTCGCTGCCTGCTGATGCCCTGGCGCACTTTCGTGTTCTGCTGTGGCTGTGCTTCGCGTCCATCGCAATGGCTAACTCCATCGGTGTCACCACCATCAATGTCTCGTCAGGCGGCCCCATGATTGACTACCTGGCGAATTGTTCCAGCATGTGCGTCGCTGTGCAGGAGCATCATGCTCTGCCTGGGGCCCTGGCAAAGGCCCAGCAGGACGCGCTCGCCGAGGGCTACCACGGTGTCTGGGAGGCTGCTCTTCCAGGACAGGGCTCCGGCAGTCAGGGCGGCGCGGCGGTCTTGGTGCCCAAGCGTGTGCTCATCACAGCGCCCCCTGCGCTGGAGGGGCCGACGTTGGAGCCAGGGCGCATGGTGGCGGCGCACGTCAACTGCGGCGGCAAGAGAGGCTTCGCCATGGTCTCTCTGCACATGCGGGTTGACGAGCAGTTGTCGCCAGAGAACCTGGCTATCTTGTTCAAGTTGTATCGGTATCTAAAGGTGCTCGACACTATGCAGATGCCGTGGATCGTGGGCAGAGACTTCAATATGGAGCTCAAGCAGTTGGGCTCGCTGCCGTGGCTGCACTCCGTCAATGGCGTGGCGGTGGTGCCGTCGGTGCCGACTTGCTTGCAGGCCCTCCCTGGGCGCACGATCGACTTCTTCTTCGTGGCTTGCCAGGTCGCGCCGAGGATAGGCCATGCAGCAGTCGGTGAGGCAGACACGTGGCCGCACTTGCCTGTCACGGTCAGGTTGTCTGCCCAGCCGCAGGTGATGTGGATTCGGCAGCTGGCGCAGGCCAAGGGCTTCACCAAGGCGCCGAAGATCGGCTGCGCCAGGCCGCCGCCAGACTGGGACCCGCTGCTAGACCAGACTAGGCAGGCGACCTCCTCGGAGCAGTTGGCTGGCGTGTGGGACCAGCTGCTGCTGGGCATCGAGTTCGAGCTGCAGGGGCGGTACGATGTTGTCGGACCGCAGGCTTCGAAGTTCACGTCCAAACCGGCGTCGCCTACGTTCGAGTGGGCCAGGTTCGACCCCGACGAGAGGCAGTCTTGGAAGCGGAAGGCGCTTGACGTCGCAGCGTGGCTTGCAGCAGCGCGCTGGGCGCGGCATTTTCGACGTGTCCGCGCTGCTCTCGAATCGTTCATCGTGAAGCTGTCTGACCCTCCCACTTTCGTGTTGCCAGGTCTGTGCTACTCAGGGTTGGTGGAACCATCGGCATCATCGGCTACGGTTGCTTCGTCGGCGGCGGCGTCCTGTGGTGCGGCGGCGGCGGCGGCTGGATCGGCGTCCTGGTCTCCTTCGGCGTCCTCTTCCGCGGTCCCCCCCCCACCCCTGGCACCTGTCACTGTTGCCAGAGGCCTCCCAAAGGGGGACAATGGAGGGGGAGCGACCGCCGCCGCTGGCGAACCGCAGGGGTCTGCTCCTGGAGCACGCTTCCAGCGGAGGGTGTATTGCAGCAAGCTGTGCGATAAGACCGCGAGGCACATCTTGGAATTTCAGAGTTTCTTGAGAAGGATTGCTGCTCGTTCTGATGTATGGCCACATCTTGACAAGTCGGCTGTCGATTTCTTCGTGCGTGGGCTCTTGGCGTTTGTGCAGGAGGACTTCGACCAGCAGGTCGAGCGCATCATTGTCAAGGCAGAGGGTAAGCAGCGGGCGCACGAGAAGAAGGCAGCCGCCAGTTGGTATGCGTGGGCCGAGGCGTCGTTCGAGGGTGGCGCCAGCCGTGCTCACAAGTTCTCCAAGCCGCTGGCGCTCCAGGAGGTGATCGACTACGGCGCAGGGGTCCAACACGCGTACCAGCTGGCCGATCGTAAGGTGCAGCACTGGTACCAGTACTGGCAGAGGCATGAGGACGGGGTGATCGAGTTGCCCAGCGACCACCTGGAGTGGGACCAGCTGCCGCCTCTCAGTGGCAGCGACGTTCGTCGTGCAATTCGTGCCTTCAGCTGGACAACGGGAACGGGGCAGGTCAAGATTGCCCCGCGGGCGCTGGACCACCTGTCCGACGCAGCCCTGGATGCGATGGCCGCCGTCTTCTGTCGTTGCGAGCAGTTGCTCATCTGGCCCCAGTCTCGGTTCATGACGAAGCTCGTTCGCCTTCCAAAGCCAGGAGGAGGGGAGCGCCTGATCGCTCTCCTCAACACGCTCATTCGAGTGTGGGGGAGGGCCCGTCGGCCTGTCTCTGCCCAGTGGGAGGTGGACAACGCCAGCGAGGAGTTCTGGGGGCACACGGGAGGCAGATCCTCCACTGATGCTGCCTTCGACCTGGCCCTCGAGAAGGAGACGGCCCACCTCACGGGCGACCATGCCCTGATCGCGCTGCTAAACATGCTCAAGTGCTACGAGCTTGTTCGGCACCAGGCGCTGCTTGACGAGTGCAGGGCCAATCAGTACCCCATGAGGTTGGCGTACATGCTCGTGCTGCTCTACCAGCAGGCGCGCACGATCTTCGCGTACAACTCCTTCTCGGAGGCGAAGCGTGCCTGCCAGGGCATCCTGGCGGGGTGCACTCATGCCACTACGCTGCTGATGGTGCTGCTGACGCGTAGTTTACGCATGACTGCTCGGATTGCGCCTGAGGTTCGACCACGTGACTTGGTGGACGACGTGGCTCTGTCGTGGACTGGAGCCGATGCCCGAGGTGCCCGCACGCTGGCGACAGCCACGCGAGTGTTCTGCGATGCGGTCAAACCCCTCGGCCTTGTTCTGCAGCTGGACAAGTCTGGGCACTTGGCCGTTACACGGCAGTCGAAGTATCATTTCCGCCCGTATGCCAAGATGCTCAAGATTGGAGGCAAGCGTCACATGCGCTACCTGGGCCACGATCTTGCGGCCAGCGCTGCTGTGCGCAGTGTCCAGAAGGATCGCCTCAAGAAGATGGATGCTCGGCGCCCTCGGTTGAAGGCGTTGCAGAAGGGTGCTGGACGCCGGCGCTCGGCGCGCCTTTGGACCACCGGTGTGCTGCCGTCGGTCGGCCACGGCGCGGCGGTTAGCGGCATCAACGACGGCGAGCTGAAGCAGATGCGCAGTGTTGCTGGCAGTTTCTGTGGCTTCAGTGGCAGCGGCTCTCTCACTCTGTACTTGGCGGTTCAGAAGCAGCGCAACTTCGACCCGATCTACCACGCCACCTGCAGCCTGTTGCAGCAGTACACGGTGTGGGTGTGGGCCGCGCGCGGCTCTCTCGCCAAGCTGCAGAGGGCCTGGATGGCGCTGAGGGACCAGTTCGAGGCTGCTCGCGGTGCAGTCACTTGGGCCAGCGCTCGTGGTCCTATCTCTGCGCTCTGGCTCACTCTGCGCAGGGTCGGGTGGGACATGGCCAGTGCCACGGTCCTCGTGGACGACACGGGCTTTGGCATCGATTTGCCGAGGGTCAGTCCCAGCGAAGTGCAGCACTACATGTACCTGAGCCTGGAGCGCTGGCAGAGCCATCGTATATTGGACCACCTGCCTGGCGCCCCTGCTCGGCAGCCTGACGGAAGCCGACGGCGCATCTGGATGCGAGCCCTTCGTCATGGGCACTTGCAGAGGCTGTCGAGCGGGTTGCGAGGTGCTTTGGCCAAGCTGCAGTCAGATGGCATGTGGACGCCTGCCCGTCGGCACGAGGCAGGTTACACGGATAATGCAGTTTGTGCATTCTGCGGTCACGCGCCTGCTGACCTCGAGCATGAGATGTTCTACTGCTCCGTGCACGAGGCGCAGGAGGGGGAGGAGCAGTGCCCGCACCCCGATGATGTGCCGCAGGTCAGGAAGGACATCTGGGAGCAGGGCCAGACGGGTGCTGGTGCGGAGCGGGACTTCGCCACGGTCGACCTGCTCTACGCGCTGCCGATGCGCCCTGAGTTTCGGCCCCCTGAGCCCAGCTTGCTGCCTGTTAAAGAGTGGGGGGCCCGTGATGCCCCGTGGCCGTCTAAAGTTTTCGGGGACGGGTCCTGTTTCGATAGCGATTTCCCTGAGGCCAGGCGGTGTGGTTGGGCTGTAGTGGCCCTCACGCCGAATTTGTTGCCGTTCAAAGCTGTTTTTGGAGGCCTCGGAGGCCCGATTCAAACCGTGCCCAGGGCCGAAAGGTTTGCCGCTCTCCGAGGCCTTGAATTGGCGTCCAGGCCGTCTGAGTTTGTCACAGATCACCTGGCCCTGGCGCAGGAAGGGGAGCGATGGTTTGGCAGGCATGCTCGACCGACAGCTCCTCACGCTAGCGTCTGGAGGCAGCTGCACGCTTTGTTTGAAAGTGATCTGGATCGTTTGCCCCGCTTTTCCTGGACTCGTGCTCACAGGTCTGTGGATGAGGGCATTGCGTCGTGCATCTCCTCGGGAGAGCCCCTCGAGAATCTTTTCGGTAACATGTGGGCTGATTGTTTCGCGAAGATGGCCGCGCTCGATCTGTCTGGATCGTCTTCGGTCATTCGTGCTCATAAGTTTGAGATGGAGCAGGCTAAGCAGCGGATGCGATGTCTTGCATTTGCTGCTCACAGAGTGGCCAAGTTGGCGTCGCCCGTCGTCCGTCGGCCGCTCCCGCCTGCCCCAAGAGCCCCTCGCCAGCGTAAGCCTACCACCCACGCGTTCGCCCTGTTTCCTGCTGGCGCGATAGGGTGCAAAGCTTGTTGGCGCCAGGCCTCGACCCCTTCCTCGTTGAAGTCCCTCTCCTCCCGCCTGTGTGATCCCCAGGTCGTCGGTCCTGGACACCAGGTCCAGGAGTGTGACCGTGTGTTGATATGCACGCGCTGCGGGGCCCACGCCGTGCGCCCGCAGAGGCTCTCGGTGGGCCTCACGCGCGCGTGCCTCGTCAGGGATGGGGGAGGTCGGTCGGTTGAGAGCGGGGGGCGGAGGGAACGTTTGCAGTGGATGTTGCAGCAGGCCCAGCTGGGACGCCACCCCAAGACGGGGGAGCTGCTCAGGCCGTTGCTGATCGCGGATCTAGCCCCCGAGGCCGTCTCTTCTGCCTTAGTCGAGGGTGGGCGGGAGGCGGAGGGGGCGGGTCCGTCTGGAGACAGCGGCAGTGCGGGGCAGCAGGAGGAGGGCAGGCGGCGGCGGCGGACGGTGGAATGAGCGTTCAAGCCGTTCTCACTAAGCACAAATTGGGAAAAACCCCCCGAGGAGCTTTACACCAACAGGGCTCTGGAAGAAACTCTGGTCTCCTCATGGGGCCAGAGAATCGAAGAAAAGGACCAAGGGGCCAAGCGGCGTCTGCGCCGCTCCTTGGCCTCTGCTCGATTCCGTCTGACGCGTTCGAGCTGAGCCGACGAAAGGGTCGGTGGGGGGGGAGGGGGAGCAGGAAGGAAAAAGGAGGGGGGAACCCCGTCCTCGGGGTCAGAGGGCGGCCCGGCCTCGTTGGGCGGGTCGTCGGGCGGCGCTGCCAGCTCCGCGGCTGGAGGGCCCTGCGGCGGAACCCAGGGATCCTCGGCAGGGGAGGAGGGAGAGGAAGGAGGCCGCCAGCGGCTGGATTCAGGATCACCACGCTTCCTGGAAGTCGCGGTGGGTCGGGCGAAATCTGGGGCCTCCCAGAACGCAGCGCCTGGATCCCATGGAATGTGAAATTCTCGCAGACTGCAGGTGTCGGAGGGGGTGGGGTCCTGATCCCATGGGTCGCCTTCATACGTAGCAGTAACAATGGCATCCGTCATGGCCGTAGCTATAGCTGTACACATCCGTGTCGGGTAGGTCTTCTTCGCACTGGTTTTGAAACTGTGGTCCTCATTTTTGCCGAGAAGCGTTTTATGTACTCCCTTGCCGTGATTGCATTTGCCGTTGTTGCAAGCCGTAAGTTTGCCGTGCAAAGTGGGAAGACGGAGCGACATGATCCTCGTCGGGGCACGGCCGACTGTAGCAGGATCTGCATCATTGAGGGTGCACTGGTCGAAATCCGTCGTAGCAACAATGGGACAGCATTCCAAAGAACGGAGAGGCATCCACGCAAAACTTGAAACCGCCTGGGCTCTCCACCAAGCGGGTGCTGGGTGCTCCATCCACCCGCACGTCCCTGCTCTGATGTGTTCCGCGAGCAGAAGCACAAGACATTGCAGGAGCTTGTTACCTACTTCGAGCTGCTGTGCCTGGGTCGGAGAGGCCCACGGAACACCCCAGAAATACTCGGCAGTCCTGAGTGGGGGGGGCCCCCCCTCCAGCCATCTAGCTGGGCACCAGGTCTCGCAGGGGGGTCCCCCCCCTGAAGCCCAGACTCGGCGAGCTCTGATGTGGCCTGCCCATTCGTCTATCGTAGCTTGACGGGTCATATCACAGCGTATGTTGTCGATGGATATGTCGATAGACAGTGTGACAATGTGGATATCTTGACCGTATTCGGCATTGTCGATGTTGTGTTGAATATCACCCTGACGACGACGACCACAAAATAGGTTTAGTATGTATACCTCACGTCGCTGCACACGCCACGGCACCTGTTGGGTGGCAAGATGTTGAAAGTCCTGCGGGCGGAAAAGATAATGTCTGTCCGAGAATTGGGCCTCTGGTGGTTCATCTGGATCGTTCTGAACTCTGGGGGGGCGCCAGATCTCCTCCAGGGTCTCTTGGGCCTCGGGGGTAAGCTCATAGAAGGCACCTCTGAGGAGCTCTTTGGCTTCGTCCTCATCGTATAAGGCAAAGACTTCAGCTGCTTCCCAAATCAGACCGTCGTCGCATACTGTAGTGGTTGCTGGGTAGGCTGATCTCCATCTGCCCAACCCGGCACGACGCTGGTCGGCGCATGCCTGACGGTCACGTGCTGCAGCTTGCTCGGCCTCGTCGGCCGTCATCTGAGCTCCGTGCAAGAAATGTGCTAAACAGCAGCGGGCTGCGTCGTATGCCAAATGATTGCGAAGTTGTCGGCGTGATGCGAATTCCATGGAACATGCTCGACATACTGCTTTGTCCCCCATAACCCTTTCCACGTGTTGGACCATGGTAAAGTGTGTACGTATGATGTGTTGTCGTAAGGCTGCAACCTTAGAGTAAGTGATGTGGTACCAAGGACATATATATTGTTGTGCAGGTGGTCGGTCGGCAGCCCGCAAGGGATGATCAGGATGTGAAACTGGAAGTGGGAAGCCTCCTTCCCGAGCGCACTGGAAAAAGATGCGCTCTGCTCGTACTGCTAATGCCTGTCGGGCGGCGGCTTGTGCTGCTCCAATCTGCGCTGCTCTCAGCTGACGTCTCCAGGAAGTAATGGATCTCCGAATGTGTTGTTCCCACGGGTGAAAGCTGTCTGCAGGGTCCGGGAAATCCTGGAACGATTTTGTAACTGTGCGGAGCCATCTGAGATCGTCCAATACGTGATGCAGCCATGTAGTCTTGGCGTGCTGCCGCGCGTGCTGTGGCTGTAGAGGCGTGGTGCGCAGTGAGAGCATGAGGCGATACACGTGCGCGAGCATACCGAGCAGAAGGTCGGATCCGTAGTGAAGCACTCGTCCCAGCAAGCGTAACCGATGCACGCGTAGCTGGACGTCAAGGTCCGACCGTTCCACGTGGGCTAAAACTTCAGAGTCAGGAACAGCGTGCTCGTCATATCTCTGCAAACCTGCTGCTGCGCGATATCTCATAAGTATGTTGGTACGAAGTACTTTGTGTGCGCCGTGCTCAATATTGATCCATGTGCCAGCGTTGTGTAAGAGAGAGGAGGAAATGAGCGCATCTACAAACCTCATCTTCATGGCGGTGGCGCCGGCCTCGTGCGGCACACTGGGGAAGACGCGGCGCCTTAAAATCTGAGATGATTGGGAGATACCTGCAATGCGGCGTGCGATTTCTGGCCCCGTCGCTCCCCGCTCGTCGATGATAGTACCTAAGTGGGGGTATTGTCGGACCGCATGTATGGTGAAATCTCCAGCACTGTCGGAATGTACTTGAAAGACCCCTTGACGAGTTTTCCAGAGCTCCAGTCGGGCCACCTTAGACTGTTTACCCCAGAACTGGAAGAGCAGCTCGGACTTCCCTTTCTTAAAGTTGAGGCGCAAGCCTCGCTCCGCGAAGCTGGACGCAACAATGCCTGCAACGTCGGCGGCTGTGCTGATCAGCCAGCACGGCGGCCCTAAGACTGCGAAGGCTCCGTCGTCAAAGAAACAAATCTCCAGGGCGGGTTTGGTGCCGACAGGCTCGTGGTGTATAAGCTGCGCTAAGGAGGCCCCTGGAAGCACTGGGACCTGGGTGGAAAGCTGTAGGGCTTGCAGACGTTGATTGGCTAAGTGAGTACACTCAGCCATGATGAAATTGAAGACGACGTCCCCTAATGGTTGGCCTGGCACCGTCCCGAAAGTCGAAAGCGCGATAAGGTCGGACCCTGGGTAAGTAAACCATGATCCGTGGTACGATGATGCGATGAGCGCCTGCAAGTGTGGACTGATGGAGGCCTTCTGGAGGGCTGGGGGCTGACATCTGAGCCTCTCGAGTAACCTGTGCAGGGCTGAAGGTGGGAGCCCAGTAGTGTGTAGAAGCAAGGCGAGATCTTCGACCGTGTGACATGAGGCCATAACCAACTGACGTACTGATTTGTAGAAGGCCTGCACCACATCCACGAGCAGGAGCATGAGGGACGTGCCCTGCGACTCGGCAAGGTTCTGCAGGGTACGTATCGCTAAACCCGCCAGGTCTACGCCCCGACCCGCGATGCCCCCGTACTGCGAGTCCCCTGCAACCAGTGGTAAGATGTCAACAAGTGGTGTGCGGACCAGGGCGCGAAACTTTTTGCCGATCTGCGACGACACCATAACTGCTCTGGATGAAACTGGCCACGAGGGATCCCCAGACCTCTTCCAAATGTTCCAGTATATGCCTCCTTTCCACTGTGTAGGTTCCTCGAGTCGTGTAATGGCCTTAGTCACGATCGGAAAGTAAAGTTTGCCTATCTCTGCACCGAAAGCTGCGACGAGCTGTCCTGATAGCCCGTCCAAGCCGGGAGCCGACGCACGCGTCCTGCGGCATGCTGTCTGAAAGTCGGCTAAAGTAGGAACGAAGGCCTCGACAGCCGTAATGTTGCACACTAGGTCCTGAGGGAGAGGCGGCAGTGAGTCCAAGATGCTCTGTGCCTGCTCCGCTGGAACGATGGCGCTGAGCTCCTCGGTACCGAAGTGCTTCAGCCAAACATTGGCCGCCTCCAGGGTAGTGGTCGCCGGGGTCCCGTCGGGATGTCGAACAACCGGGAGAGACCGTAGCATAAGTCGCTTTTTGGAGCCAGCCCCCATACGTCTCAGCGTCGCAAAGACTTTGTCTGTCTGATGTTTGGACCATTCCGACTGTAACTGTGTGGCTAGCTGCTCGTAGTACGCGGTGGCATTATCCTTGGATCTTTGTTTGATCACAAATGTGCTGTGTAACTTGAGAAGCTCGCGCATGGCAAGAGACTTGTGCTGCATGCGTGGGAGATGCTCGATGACGGTCTTGCAAAACTGCTGGATAGACAGCCCCCGTTGGTAGCTGAGCTGCTCTGGGACATTGGCGAAGAGAGTGTTGAAACAGCCTTGCCTTGGTCCCGTCGCGTGGACTGCGCATCTGAGCCATTTAGCCCGATGTCTCCTGGAGTTGTCCTGCCCCTGTAGATTGGCTGATACCTGCAGGGTGTATGTCGTCATATCGTACACGTACTCGTAATGCGTAACACTTCGCTGCACAAACTGTACCAGTGGTGCGGGGGACGGCGGCGTACCAGTGATGGGAGAACCAAAGAAGTACATGTCCATGTGCCGTCCGTCGTGTGTAAACTGTGCCCACGCGAGAAAGCAGAGCGCGCGTGTGGCCCTCATGAGTAAGACCCGCAACTGACGAACCGTGCGCATACAGAGCGTGCGGTGGTCAACCGCTTCCAAAGTATCGGCTTGGATCCAGTTTTGCCTGGGTGTAGTGCCCCTGGAGGTGGCACGGACTGGGAACGCTTGTTGCATAGCCTACCGCACGTGCTCGTCGATGATGTGCGTGTGATCCGTGCTGTGCGTATCGAAGTCAACACATGGGGCTTCACTGAGGAGCTCCTTGAAGAGGGCCTGAGCCTGGGGGTCCCGATAGAGTGCGGGGTCGTGCGGCACACGATGTGTCACCGTACGCTGTTGTATGTATGCGATGGCGGGAGCATAAGATGCGCACCTACTGCTTGATGATCCTCGTTGGTGACCGTGAGGTCGACAACTGCATCCACTCCCTGTCTGAGTACAGCGACAGGGTCCGAGACTGTGACATAGTCGCGACGCTTGGACTTAGTATCTCCCTTGGGTGCTGACCAGGACCCCGAGAGCCCACTGTAGGAAGGCAAGAAGGTGGAGGGGGCCCATTGTTCCGTAGTGAGGAGGAACTTGTGGAAGTGGAGGCCGGGCACATTTTCGGTCTCGGGCTCCTCGGAGCCGACGGCGGAGGAGGTGAGGCTTCCCAGGGCGGCGTTGGAATCGATTAGGGTGATCAAATGTTCGGCTCCCTGACGCGTCTGCTGTACCAGGGTTGTGGTGGCTCGCCACCACTCTGCCAGCTTCACCTCGGCTGTGGCGAGCGTGCCTCCAGCACGTGAGTGAGGCGCGTGAAACACCAGCACATTGATCGATAGACCAGTACCACGCACAGCAACCACCAGACGGGTGGGTTCTGCATGTAAAACACGGCACATATCTTGTGTGATGGTGTAACCTGGCATATATTCGAGCTTGCGGTGTACCCAAAGCGCACATCCCTCAGTCCCTGCTGGCGTAGCTGAGGAGTGAAAGACAAGATAGTCCCCAACATTCTGTGTTTTGTGGGCCCGAAGGCGGGTTTCCATGGTGCCCACCAGGAGGTACCGTTGGGCCGCAAAAGAGGCCGCAAGTTGCATGACACGTCCAGGACCGGGACCGTACGTGTCTGGTGCGTTAGACCACATACTGGGATGTAGTGTGAGGACGTTAGCTGCAGCCACCCAGAATGTAGGATACTGTGGTGTGTCGGGACCTGCTACTGCACGTGGCTGTGGTATGCCTTGCTGAAGGGAGGTGGCAGCTGCGTTGCCAACTCGCATCGGTGTGCCACCTGAGGCGGGATACTGTGCACGTTGATCACAAGATAAATATTCTAGCCACAGCCATTGCAGTGCCTGTTGGTGCCATGGCAGATCAAGCTGAGCACGCCACTGCACGTCTGGGGTCGGAAGGAGGAGAGACATACTAGCGAGTCTAGCAACTGTGTCGGCCATCTCGTTCCACGGGTGGTCGCTGTGTCCCGGTGTGTGATCCCAGTAGAAACGCGTGCATGTGCGTGTGAGTACCTGTACCAGGCCATCGAGGGTCTTCTTGAGGTCTGACAGTTGCCCCATAGTGGCTCCCAACGCCGCGCTGTTGATTACTTGCATGTTATCCGTATGTATGGATACCATGGGTGAGGTGGGTGTGGAGGAGAGGTAGCGGATAAGCCACGCGGCAGCCCAAATGGCGGCCTCATATTCTGCCATAGCTGAATGCAATGACGGTGGGTATGCTTCTGCAGCTGCCCTGAGAGGGCCGCCCTGAAATCCAATAAGCCAGCGATGGTTTGGGGCGGATGCAAAAATAGCAAAACCCCACGCAGGTGGGCACGTGTCCCCGTCCCAGTTTTTGAAACCACCCCCAGACCCATCAGTGTAGATGTCGATACGCAGAGGTGGGATGCCTGGGTCGGACGTAAGTAGACCTGACAGGCCTGCTGTCGTAGCGGAATGCCAGAACTGGGAGTAACTGAGGAGGTCCTTACAGATAGGGATATCCCATTGGTGCTGCAGGAGCTCTTTGGTGGGGCCTAGGTCGGGAAGGGGGCTTTCCGAGAGGCCTATAACCGTACCCATGACCTCAGGGGGAGTGGGGCACTGGTCGTCTGCATTTTGAAATCCCTGAGACGTGAGAGTGGTACTCACGCCAGCACGAAAAATAGTTGTTTGTCAGTTCGGCTGCTCCTCATGAGCTGGCCGCACACTGGGCGGATCTTCTTCTCCGTGGGCATGAGCGGCAGCTGCGGCCGGGTCGAGCTCCATCTGGTCCTGCTGGTACTGCTGCTGCTTGGCCGCGGCTGTGACCTCGTCATCAGAGTCACCCACTGGCAAAGTCTCGGCTGCCTGTTGCCGACGGGCCTTCTCGAATGCGCTCTTCAGGACTCCTCCACGCGAGCCTGCACTGCCGCTGGCTCCTGGGCCTGCGGTCTTAGGCGCGGCTCCTCCAGCGCTGCGGCTGCCTGGTCGGCCTGCGGCTTGGCGTGCGGGCTTCTTCGGCGGCACGGTCACGACTGCTGACTCAGCGGCTGTCTCTGGTGGAGCTGGCCAGGGCTGGGGGCCTGGAGCAACTGTGCGCTGGGGTGACAGCATGCCTCCAGACGGAGCCTGGAGCGGTGGGGCGCCATCGGCGGGTACTGCTGCGGGTACTGCCTGTACATGAGCTGGCAGTGGCGCTGGTCCTTGAAGTTGTAAGCCTGGCAGGGAGGCGAGGGCTGTGGTGATCGCTGTCATCTGTGCCGCGAGCGTCGTGACCTGCTGGGTCAGGGCTGCATTGTTGGCCTGCATTGCCGCCAAGCAGGCCACCGCGGAATGGGGTGATGACTCGGTGGCCGCTGGCGCCGCAGTGGACGCCTCCGAGTGGGGGGCGGCCAGGCGGGGCGCAGGCTCCTCCCTGCCGCCTGGGCGGAAGCTGTCCTCCGGGCGGTCGGTCATGGTCATGTCTTCTTCGTCCTCGGCGTCGGCCGCCCTCTGAGCGGCCTCCTCCTTGGCCTCTAGCTCTTCGAAGTGCTGCAGTAGTTCTTCGGCTTTCTGCACATCTTCTGAGAGCGAGTGTGTGAGGGCGACTGCGGACTTGTGGGCTTCGAGAGCCTCGTCCTCTGCCTTCTGGGCGTCACTCAGGCGCTTGCGGATGCGGTCGACGTAGGCCTGCTGCTGCTGGGTGCGCGTCTTGGAGTCCCTGGCATACATGACCATGTAGAGGGTGACGGCGTAGTCTGACTCCAGCTCGCTGATGCGAGCTGTGCGCGCGCCCATGGAGTAGGCGCTGTAAATTTGTTTTTCTAACGCGTCAAGGCTGATCTTGAGCTGGTCTCTGTGCGCTTTGACCTCTTTGGGCTTCCTCGGCATCGGCAACCATAGCCGGTGCTTCTGAGCTTCTTCTGGGAGTGCGGGACGAGGAAGTGGCGGTGCATCTTCTGCTGGCACGTGGCGGACAGGGGCTTGTGCTGAGCGGGAGCGAGGTGGTCGACCACCTGACGAAGCTGTCTGCCACCAGAAGTCATTCTTCTGCCACGTGTTGTTGTTCCATTGGGGCTTGCCTGTGCGTAACTGCTGGCGCCATGGGCGAGCTTCTTCGTCTGCTTCATCTGACTGCGATGTTGCTGTCGATGGCGTAGCCACGGGCTCACAAAATCGACATATTCTGCTGCTGGCTGGATTGGTGCGCTGGCAGTCCTTGCATTCCCAGAACTTGTACTTGGGCGGGTTGGGTCCTCTGGGTCTGCTTGGCGTGCGTCGTGTCGGAGTCGACATGGCACTGTGATGTCTAGCTAGGATCTCACGAGCTGCCGCGACACGGAGGAAGGCTCGAGCAATCCCTCTCTTGGCGCGGAGCCTGCGATGCCACGCTGGTTGGGGCAATCGCCGCGTGGCGGTGCCGATGGGCTGGCGGCCCTGTCGGGGGCACGGCCGGCCTGACGCGGGATGGCGGGTCGGCGCGTCTAGCGGCAGTCCCGGAGGCTTCGCAGGTACCCTGTGCACCTGCAACCCACAAGCCTCGGGCCGGGACGGCAGCTGAGGAGGGCAGGAGTGAGGAGGGCCGAGTGTTGCGAGCGGTAGCCGCGACGCTGCGCGGGCTTGAGCCCGCGGCCCTCTCCTCGGCCTCCTCGTCGGCGGCAAGGACCGCCGCCCTGCCGCCGCCGCCGCGGCCGCCGCTCGACGCCCAGTCGGACGAATCCGACTGAGCCCTTCGTGTCGGCGCGCGTGCGTTCTCGCGTGCGCGCCTGCTCTCGCACGTTGTGGGCTGCACGCGTGCTTGAGCCGTTTCTGTGTACTGCGCGTGTGCATGTGCATGCGTCCTTGTCGTCTCCGCGGGGTGCTCACGACTCGTTTGCGCCTCCTCGGCATTGCTCCATTGCTCCTCCTCCTCCTCCTCCTCCACCTCCTCCTCCACCTCCTCCTCCTCCTCCTCCTCCTTCTCCTCTTCCTCCTTTCCCTCCTCCTCGTCCTCCTCCTCTTTCTCCTCCTCATCCTCCTCCTCATCCTCCTCATCCTCCTCCTCTCCTCCTCCTCCTCCTCCTCCTCCTCCTCCTCCTCCTCCTCCTCCTCCTCCTCCTCCTCCTCCTCCTCCTCCTCCTCCTCCTCCTCCTCCTCCTCCTCCGTCTCTCCCTCCTCTCGACCCCCCTGCGCATCTCTCGCCTGCTGGTGGTCGGTGATGGGGGGCTCAGTTGGCCAGGGTCTCCACTGCCCGTGCCCTGCCTTGCCGGGGGCAGCTCCAATGCAGTTGCAGGAGAGATCCTTCGGAGGTCATCCCCGTAACGCCGATGCGGCGCGATCCTTGGACCCCATCTACTCAATCTAGGAGGCCTCGAGAGCCTTCCGAGGAGGCCCGCCCCTTCTCACTCCCCCACCTCGCTCGCCGCCGACGCGGGGGCGGCCGACCGCCTGGGTTGCTCCCCCGCGCTCCTCTCGGTGAGGATCGGGGCAGGAGACCCTGACGACCTTGACCCCCTCGAGTCCCTCCTCCTCCTCCTCCTCCTCCTCCTCCTCCTCCTCATCCTCCTCATCCTCCTCCTCCTCCTCCTCCTCCTCCTCCTCCTCCTCCTCCTCCCCAGTGGTGTCGTTCCCCCTAATTATCGTGAAGGCCTGACGGCCGGTGCCGCCGACCCTGAAAGATATCGACGACGACGAGGAGGAGGAGGCGGAGATAAGGAGGAGGAGGAGGAGGAGAAGGAGGAGGAAAAGGACTCTCCTGGGACCCCCCCCCGCCTGGCCAGGAGGACTGGAGGAGGACCGGCGTGGGAGAGGGGAGGGGGAGGGGGAGGAGGACCCCCAGGGACGAATGCGTATCTGACTCCCCGCCCCCCATCTGGACTCCTCCCCACCTGGGGAGGAGGACTCGAGGAGGACCGGCGCGCCGGAGAAGGATCGGCGTAGGAGGAGGACGCCCAGAGGCGATGCGAATCTGACCCCCCCCAGGACCCCCCCCACCCCCGCCGGGGAAGGGACACAAATGGAAGGGGCTTCCCTTTGACGTAGTGAGGACGTGGATGGAGTTCCCTCTAGCTGCGAACCCGTTCCCCGAACGAGGAAGGGTGCTCTCTCTCTCTTTCTCTCTCTCACTTTCTCTCCCTCCCCCGACGGGAGAGGAGGATGGGAAGGAGGGGACGAAAGAAGGCTCCCCGTCGACGGGACCAGACAGACACCCCACACACGCCGACAGGGTCGGCGGATTTCGGCTTCTGGGGGCCCCTGCCGGCCCTGAGGGCCGTCAAGAAACGGCTCGGGACGAAAATCCCGCCCCAAGGAATGGGAGTCGGCGTCACGAAAAAGTCATGACGTCGGGGGTCTGGAGAGAGAGGATGGAGTCTCCGCCCGATCCCCTCGGGCTGCCCTTCGGAACACAGTCGGGTGAGACAACCAACACACCCAGGGTGGACCTGTTGGTCTGCCTTCTGGGCAGGGTTGGGCAAGGCTCTCCGAAGGAAGAAGCACGATGACTGTGACCAAGATGTCGCAGGATCTTCTCTATGCCGATCTTGGTCATGGTCCAGGCCAGCCGTCGCCGACTCGCGAGGATGATCCACGAGTTGACGATGACCAAGACGGACGATGACCAAGATAGACACCGACATGGTCACAGTTTTCTCTCCCTCGATGTTTTTTATGTTTCTACAACCCTCGTCAAAATTAACCTCACAAATGACTGACGTGTCGGAACTGCTTGTCGGAAGATCTGGAGCCGAGTATCGATGAGTGCGGGGTCATTGCATGCGCCGCCCCTCCAATGTCGGTCGACGTCAAATTTTCGAGTCAACTTCGGTCAGACTATCTTTTCCCTCGCCCCGACATTGAAGGGGCGGCGTGTCGACATTGAGGGGCGCGCCGAAATCGAAATGACGTACCAGCAACTGTTGAGGTTAATTTTGACGAGGGTAGTAGGGTTCATGTTTGTCTCGCCAGCGGGGCCAGGAGGAGGTTTGGGTTCGAGCATTTCGCACCTTTTCGGGAGCTCCAGGGGCCTCCAGAGGCCCCTGCTTCCGCGTGGGCCCCTAGAGGCATTGGAGACCCAGGCCGTCCGTCCTTCTCGGCGGGGAGGAGCAGCAGAAGGACGCAAGAGGAGGAGGAGGAGGAGGAGGAGGAGGAGGAGGAGAAGAAGGAGGAAGAGGAGGAGGAGGAGAGGAGAGAGGGGAAGAGGAGGGAGAGGAGAGGAGGAGGAGGAGGAAGAGTAGGAGGATGAGAGGAGGAGGAGGGGGAGGAGGAGGAGGAGAGAAGGAGGAGGAGGAGGATGAGAGGAGATGAGGAAGAGGAGGGGAGAGGAGGAGGAGGAGGAGGAAGAGAGGAGGAGAGAGGAGGAGGAGGAGGAGGAGGAGAAGGGAGGAGGAGGAGGAGGGAAAGAGATGGGGAGGAAGAGGAGGAGGAGCAGGAGGAGGGGGAGGAGGAAGAAGAAGAAGCCGAAGAAGAAGACGATGAAGAAGACGAAGAAGGAAGAGCAGGAGGAGGAAGAAGGAGGAGGAGGACAGTCTGTGACGCCTGGGTTGCGGACGCCGTTCGCGGTGACGACCAGGGTGCTTGACCAGCCGCCGGCCGGTGGTGCGCGGCCGCGCAGCGCCTCGCGCGACACACAGAGCTCGCAGGGTTTGCAAGACAGCAAGAAGTAGCTACCTCGCCTCTGGGGGTCTGACAGATCGCACCCCATGTTTCTTTTACGGATGCCCAGTTTGATCACCCCCCATCCTAGGAACGACCGCCCTTGGGGGGGGGGGGAGGGGAGAGCGGCGTCTGAACAACACTAGCGCCACTAGCTCTAAGCTCTAAGGTCTAAGGAGGAGGAAAGGGGGAGGGAGGTGGATGGAAAAGAACGGGGAGGGATGGGATAAGAGAGACCGGCCCCAGAGCGCTCAGTCCGTTCAGACATGGGGCTCGTCGCCGTCCTCACGCCGCCTCCTCCCCCCTCCGCCAGACAGGGTGACGGCCTGGGCGAAACAGCTCGGCGGACGACTGGCGCAGCAGCGTCGCGCATGAGAAGTGGCGGCGCTCGCCGTTCGCCCGAGAAGCACCTCGTCTCTGGGTCGCTCTTGCCTCGCCCATTCGTCACCCTCAGGTTTCGCATCACTCGCTGTCGAGGAGGAAGCGACAGTGGGGGGCCCCCACAGGCACGGCGCGGTGACCACACCGTACGGTCAGGCAGCGGGGGTTTGTGGTGGCCGCACGGTTCTGGGATTTGGGTCGCTCTCCGAGGACGTTTTGTGCGGTTGGGGACTCCAGGGTCCCAAAACGGTGCGGCGACGGACCGCGCGGCGAGTCCTGTGGGATTCCGAGGTCACCGCAGGGTGTCATTTTCACCGGACCGTCTTGGAGCGTCCAAGACAAATACGCACAGTCAACCCGCACAGTAAGGATGAGCCATTTTCCAAGGTTACCCTTGAATCCTTCCCCTTCGGCCCATCCTTGGACGCTTCCGATGGCCGCGCCACGCCGGCAAAGTGTCTGCATGACCTGCCAGGGCACTTATGACGCGGGCTGACTGTTACAGAGACCCAAGAAAAACGAGAGGAGGAGGGCGAAAGGGCGTCGCCGCCCCCTTCGCCGTCGCCGCTGCTGCCACCGCCGGCGTCCCGCCGCGGCGCGCGCGCGCAGGCCTTCGTGCCCCCCGGATGGTGAACCGGGGCAGGCGAGGGGGCGGCGAGGCCGTGCCCTACTGGCGAAGGGTCGCCCCCGCCCCCCCCGCCCCCCACGCCTAGGCCCGCCCCGCCCCGCGCGGCCCCGCCCGCGCGGGGAGGGGGAGGGAGGAGAGGAGGAGGAGGAGGAGGAGGAGGAGTAGGAGAAGGAGGAGTAGAGGAGGAGAGGAGGAGGAGGCAGGATAGAGGAAGGAGAGACGAGGACTAGGAGAGAGGACGAGGACGACGAGGACGAGGACGAGACGAGGACGACGGACGACGAGGAGGGAACGGAGGAGGAGAGGGGAGATAGGGAGGAGGAGAGGGAGGAGGGGAGGAGGAGGAGGATGAGGGAGGGGAGGAGGAGGAGGAGGAGGAGGTGAGGGGAGGAGGAGGAGGAGGAGGAGGAGAGGAGGAGGAGGAGGAGGAGGAGGAGAGGGCTACCCGAGCGGCACCACCACGGCGGACGCGCTGCCCACTACCAGCTCGACGTGCGCACGCCAGGGGCCACCGGCCCACGCACACGGGAGCTGCCGTCTTAGCAGACCAGCCCACGACGTGAGCAACACAACCGCTCGATACCCGACGCCAGGGGAACGTCGCCACCTCCGACCCGAGTCACCATGCAGCAGAGCAGGCCCGTGGCACGGGCCACCCTCCTGGCATCGCTCGGCCGTGTGCGTCCTCTTCTCGGCGAGGACACTCGAGGAGCATCTTGGGTCACCGTGCGAAGCAATCAGCGCTCGAAGCCAGAAAACGCACGGGGATTGGACCTCCCAGCGATGGCAAGACCTGAGCTTAGGTCGGGCTTGTCCCTCTACAGGAGGAATATTCAAAGACGGTCAAGAAATAGTCTGGGGACTCATGTTTTGAGCATTGTTTGACCATTGTGGAGCATGTTTGGGGTACTTGTTTCATTTCTCGTCGAACATCCCCCTGTAGGGGGACACGCCCGGCTCGGACCTAAGCGAGGTGTCGCTGCCTGCACCAGAGCTCGCGGCCGCTCGCGGGGCGAGGGGGCCGAGCACCACCGAGAGAGCCCACGGCGGGGCCTGCCCACGGGGAGGCCCGCCCTCCGGAGGGTGCCTTCTGCCCTCGGGGCTACACTGCGCGGTATGCCCCCCCGAGAGTCGAAGAAGAAGAAGAAGAACAAAAACAAAAACACACGCAAAAAAAGAAGAACAAAACAGAAGCAAAAACCCACACAAACAAGAGAAGAAGGAAAATACCAAAAACAAAACAAAAACAAAACAAAAAGCGCTCCGCGCGGATTTCTCAACTCGGCGCCTGGGCACCCCTGGTAGCGCCTCCGGCGCCGCCCCTGGCTCCGCGCGCCAGGGAGGGATGTCCCAGCGCAGATCCAAGAAATCCGCACGGAGCGCCAAAAGTTTATGTTTACGCGATTCTTTGTTTCTCTACAGAACGTGCCCCCCGCCCCAACAGCGTACACGCTGGTCGATGAAAGTAGTCATTTCTGTATCATTTGATTCCCATCTACTTACGCCGCCTTTCTACTTCAAGAGTCGAGCGGTGTTCAATTTTCCCTCCTCTTCAGGGGGCGGGCGGAAGCCCGATCTACTTCCAAAGCCTTCCTACTTCATGGTTCTACCTACTTCTTCCGACCGATGGGTAATGCACCCCCCCAGTGCGTCCCCGGCCTGCCTCAGTGCGTCTGGCACCACAGTCTCTGGTGCTTGACCCACAGGGCTGGGGGGGGCGTTCAGTTATGCCCCCCTCCCCCTCCCCATAACGCCCGTTATTGCCGCGAATGAAAAATGCTCTCCTACGTCCTCACTCCTTTGTTTGCTCCAACCTCGGCTGGCTCCACCCCCAGCCGCCACCATTCCGCATGCCCGACTTGCGCACTATCCTTTATCCGAATCGTTGCACTCATTGTTGCTGACAGCAGCAGCAACTGGCGCGAGTACTCATTCACTCTATACCCCTACTCTCAGGCAGCAGGCGGCATCGCGACATCTGCCTGAGCCATTCCTCTACGCCGACTCTTGCCACGGCGGCAACGGCTCCTCGCAAGCATCCACCGCAACCACCTCTTCTACACTTTCCACTGCGGCAAGTATCGCAAACCTAGAGGTTGACACCAACACCAACATCGGTGGTGTGCCCCACCGAGGGAAGAAGATCCCGATTTCGGTGATGGTGGTAATAATTCTGGCTTCCAAGGTGGCCGGAATATCACCACCAACACCGAAATCTAAGGTCATCTTCCCCCTGTGGAGGCAACCTCCTGTGTTGGTGCTGGTGCCAATTTCCAGGCCTCCAAAATGACATCTTTCTCGTCTACCTCCACACCGCCACGCTTGGCATGTGGGCCCGTGGCCACGCAGGGCTCCAAGTGCGGTTATCTCACCCATGTGGGTTTGCGGTTAAGTCGGGCTTGTCCCTCTACAGGAGGAGTATTCAAAAATAGTCAAACAATATCATGGGACTATGTTTTGAATTTGTTTAAATCATTTTTGAGCATATTTCGAGTATTTCTATTTTTCGTCCAAAATCCGCTTGTAGACACGCCCGACCTGAGCTTGCGGTCGTCATACAAAGCTCCGAAGCCCGCCGCAACACTCTCGTCCACGATTGTCAGGATCGGCACCCAACGATCGCGCCCCCTCACGCGCCTCCTCGGTGACGTTGTCATCTCGGCCCCCCAGGATTGGGGCTTCGGAGGCAGGCGACGCCAGGGACCAACGCTCAGCTTGGCTGCCACGCGAGCCACCTCACCCAAGCTGCAAGTCGGGCCTGTCCCTCTACAGGGGGGATATCCAAAAATAGTCCAAAAATAGTCTCGGGACTACGTTTTGAGCAGGTTTGGGCATCTTTTGCATATCTCTGTTTGAGAATGTGTCCTCCTTCGTCCGAAGCCCCCCCTGTAGGGGGACAGGCCCGACCTCCCCCGAGCTCCCGCCTCCCTCGCGGCTCGCCCCCGGCCTGGCCCGACCCCGCCCCGCTCCCTCGCCTTCCCCCCCCCCCGCGGGGCGGCACGGGCGGCCTGGCCTGGCGAGGCGGGGGCGGGCACGGCGGCCGCGGCCCGCGGCCGCGGCGGCCGCGGCCCGCGGCCGCCGCCACGCCCGCCCAGAGCGCGCGCAGCCGGCGGGCCCCGTCCCAGAGGAGCTTTTTCTTTGTCTGCTTTTCCTAGAAAACAAGACTTCGCCCCGAGCGAGCGAGGGAGCGACGTCGCTCCCTCGCTCGGCTCCCGGCCCCCGCCGTGGGCCGGAGCGGCCGCGGCACGCGGCCGCCGCCCAGCGCGCGCAGCCAGCGCGCCCCCAGTCGCTCCCAGCGCGCTCGGCTCCCGGCGCCCCCACAGCGCATTGGAGAAATCAGGGCGAAGGTTTTCCGCCGTTTTCGGCCTCCGGGGGCCCTCGCCTGGCCCCGCGACCGTGAGAAAACGGCTCAGGATGAAAAGCCGGTCCTGGGGAGTGGGTCGAGGCTTCCGGGGAGCCCGCACTGAAAGAATCACGATCTCGGATCTCTGGGTCTCCCCCTCTCTCTTTCAGCCTTCGCTCGTTCTCTGCACTCGGCCTGCCCCACCAGCTGGGCTGGGCAGGCTGGTAGGGGGGGGGAAGTCGGACGCCACACCACCGCCGGCCGCCGCCAGGGGTGGCGCAGACCTCCTCGACCCGGCCCCCGCCGGACGTCCCCGAGGAGCCCCCCTACTCTCAGTCGGGCGCGTCCCCCTATAGGGGGATGTTCGACGAAAAATAAAAAGTACCCCAAAAATGCTCCAAAAAGGTAAAACAAAATTCAAAAAATAGTTCCCAGACTATTTTGGGATTATTTTTTGAATATTTTGGGGGTATTTTTTATTTTTCGTCGAAAATACCCTTGTAGGGGGACAGGCCCGACTTACCATTACACGCATTCGCCCGGGAGCCTCGCTGAAGGCGTCGACCACCGGCGTTTTTGGATACACGAGTTGTTCCCCCCTGGGGCCATTCGCCCCCATCGTCGCCCCCGACTTGAGATGCCCTTCGGCTCGCCCTGGCGAGTGAGGATTCCCTGGTTGGGACCGGGGAAGGTGCTCGATGGGATCCCTACGAGGGAGGGGGGGGCGAGAAGGAGCCCTTGCCGCGCCGTCCCACTCATAGCAGCGGCCACGGCAGCACCTGCCTCGAGATTCCCACCGCCCATCTGCGGGACGGGAAAATGACCACAGCCACTGCTTCTTGTTTGCGCCGCCTTCCAGCCGACAAAGAAGCAGTGGTTGTGGTCATTTCCCTGGTGCCAAGCTTAACGAAAATGACCACAACCACTGGTGGTTCTTTTTCTGCTGGCTGGAAGGCGGCAACAAAAAGAAAGCAGTGGCTGTGGTCGTTTTCACGTCCCGTACCATTGTCGCCAGCACTTGCACACCGCCTGCAGACGCCGCGTTCCCCACACCTCCCCCCGGCCCTCTGGAGTATGAGGTCCTCCTCCCCCCTCCCTGTGCTGGGGGACCTTGCCACCCCGCCCCCTGGGGGCCCCCTGCCAGTCGTGGTGCTTCACACTTTCTGATACTCTGCACATCGAGGCTGGTTTCTAATATCAAAAAACGGCTTTTGAATTTCAAGCACATTTTTATTCGAAAACCAGTTTTGCGAATTCAAAAACCAGTAGGTTGAATTCAAAAACCAGTTTCTTGAATTCAAGAACCAGTTTTGCGAATTCGAAAACCAGTTTTTGCAAATTCAAGCAAACTAAAAAACAAAAGAAAAGAAAACAAAAAAAAAGCTGGTAACCAGTCCCCTCCCCCTGGGCACGATCGCTCCCGGGGGGAGTGGGGGGGGCAACGTCGACATCGACCTTCAGGTCAGCAGCGGCAAGAGGAGAGGGAGGAGGAGGGAGGAGGAGGAGGAGGAGGTCTGAAGCTGGTCTGAGCCAGAAGTCCCCCCCCCTCTTGTCTCTCTTTCTCCATTGAGCCAGGGGGTGCTGCTACAACGCTGACATCCTCTTCAGGAGGGTCCCCCCATGTACTGTCCTTTTCCTTGTGCCTCCACCTTGCATGCATGTGTCTCTTCACGCGCACGTTCCAAGCTGCTCGGAAACGAAAACGAGGAGGACCAGTGCAAACCCAAGACTCATCAACGATGTTGGAATAAACCCTCCCTCCGAGCTCCCTCTTCACAGGTCCCTTCAAGGATTTATTTCCACTGAGGAAAGTGCCCCGTTGTAAGATAGCTGTTTGAAGACCCTGGAGCGTGCCAAAACACCATTCTCGGGATTCCAACGCCACGAATCAACGTGAATGTTGCGTCTTGACGACCCTGAACTGTGCCAGAGCATTAATCCTGGAATTTAACACTGCGAATTCACTAACTGCTGCGCCCTGACAATCTCGAATAGCTCCTAAATGCGATGTCTGATACGCTGATCATGGGAACCCGTGAAGCTCTTGCAACTTTTAAGACGAGTGCGCGCCGCGCTAAGGCGAGCGCCACATGTCGAAAAAGACCCGCCCTCAATCGGCGAAGCTCTTCTAAAATTGGAAACCGGATGTTCGCGGCGCTAAGATGAGGGCCACATTTCGAACACGGCCCGCCTTCCATCCGTGAAGCTCTTGAAATGTGTTGAATGATGGAGTGTGCGCGGCGTACGGCGACAGCCACATTTTGAAAACGGCCCGCCCTCAATCCGCGAAGCTCTTGCAATTTGTCAAGACGAATGCGCGCGGCGCTTAGGCGAGAGCCAATTGTTCAAAACGGATGGCGCTCCATCCGTGAAGCTCTTGCAATTTTGTAAGACGAATGTGCGCAGCGCCAAGGCGAGAGCCACATTTCGAAAACGGCCCGCCCTCAATCCGTTAAACTCTCACAAATTTGAAAAAGAAAATGCGCGCGGCGCTAAGGCGAGAGCCACATTTTGAAAACCACGCGCCCTCCATATGTGAAGTTGTCGCCAATGTTATAAGTTCCAGGCTCATGGATGGTGAGGAAGTTCCAGGCGAAACGCCCAGCCCGCCCTTTCGACTGGCCTCGGGGCGCGACAGGGAGGAGTTATTTACAAGGAAAAGTAATGAAGGAGGAGGAGGAGAAAGAGAAAGAGAGGGAGGAGGAGGAGGAGGAGGAGGAGGAGGAGGAGGAGGAGGAGGAGGAGGACAGACGACGACTAAGAGCACGACGAGGAGGCGGAGGAGGTTGAGAGGGAGGGGGACGAGGCGGAGGAGCAGGAGGAGGAGGAAGAGGAGGGGTTCGTCTTTAAGGCTTCTTGGGCTACCTCTCGTCTGTCGGGCGGTGCCTTTGTCGGGAAGCTTGCGGCAGCCTAGAGCGGCCTGGAGGGTGAGGCACCACACAGACACACACACACACACACACACACACACACATCTATATATATATAACAAAAAAACGAAGTGTGTTTCCTCAAGCGGCCGAGTGGCGTCACTGCGGCGAGCGGCTCAGACGGATTACATAGATGGCTAATTCCGTCAGGCTACGCACACGCACGCACAAACACACACGCACGCACAAACACACACACACACACACACACACACACACACACGCACACGCACACGCACACGCACACGCACACGCACACACACACACACACACATACACACACACACACACACACAAGCATCGCGGGCGTGGCGAGGCAGCCGGGCGGCCGTTCGGTAGTCGCCCCTGGCGGGCTGACGCCGGGTTACGCAGAGCAAAGGAGCCGCCGGGCCTTCGCAGGGCCGTGGCGGGGCAAGGCAGCGCAGCGGGAGGCGGCAGGGCCGGCGGGCCAGCGGGTCTGGGGCAGCAGGCCGCGGGGGCAGGAGCGGGCCCAGAGATCCGCCGTCTTGATCTTTTCAATGCGGGGCTCCCGGACGTCCCCCCCAATCCTTCTAGATGCCTTCTCCTGGCGACGACTCGAGCCTGTAATCTGTAGTGTGCGCGGCCCCGCTTCGGACTGGAGCTGCCAGTCCAGCTCCAACTCCAGGGGGTTTCTATCAAGCGCTTGTGGTCCTGAGTCGTTTGTCGACGGTCCTTTCGAGAAGATCGAAATGGGTGCGGAAAGAATGTGTGTTCGATGCCGAACAGCAGTTCCTGATCATTTTCAGCAAGACTCGCTGTCCGCGCCGCCACGGGCGTTGTTTACTGAAGACATAAAGCCGCCTACCCAACAGCGGCCGGTGTCGACTTTGGATAACATGTGTTGTTGGGCATTGTACCCATCTGTTCCGTGTCCATTTCGGGCGTCCAAATCCTGGGGCCCAGCGAGGGCCTCCAGAGATCAGCGAAAAACACGTCGGATCTCTGGGGGGCGGGCGCCGCGAAAAAACGGGCGGCGCCAAGGGGGCGAGGAAGCGGCGGGCGAGGGCCAGGGAGGGTGGCAAGGGGCCAGCAGCCAGCAGGCGCCGGGGCAGCGAGGGAAGGCGGCGGCCACCGCCAAACGGGTGCAACGAGAGGGGGGGGGGGAGAGGCACAGGGGGTTACGTGTCGACCCCCTAATCGTCCACTCATCGCCGACAGGGGCCGCCAGCCCCACCCCGCCCAGGAGCGTGGGGATGCACTGTGGGGGGCCTGTCGCCGATTTTTTGGCGTCGCGGCCCCGCGCGCAGCGACGGGGCGTCCAGAGAGTCGGAGAAGAGGGCGGGCGCGCACGCGCGCGCGACGGACAGCCCGCCCCGTTCCCTGGGGGCCTGCCTGCCCCAACACTTCCCAGAGGTCCGACGCTGCGAGAAGAGTGGGGCGGGGCTAACTCGCCTAGTTCGCGTCCCGGACTTTGCTTTCGCCGCCTGACCGTCGTCTCGCGGCCGCGACCGAAAGAGAAGAGTGGGGCGGCCGGCTTCTGGCCGTGTTAACGGCCTCGGGGGGCCCTCGCCGGGCCCGAGGGCCACCACAAAGATATGACTCGGGGCGGGAGGCCGGGAAGAATTGGAGCGGCCCGTTTCATGCCGTTTTCGCCCTCTGGGGGCCCTCGCCGGGCCTGGACCACCAAAAAGTTCGGCTCGGGACCAGAAGCCGGCCCTGGGGATGCAGTCCAGACCTCCGGGGCGGGGCCCACGCATCGAACAGGTCGGAGCGGCCCGACGTCTGGGTCAGCAGCCGCTCCTGTCCCCTCGGGGGCCCCTCCCTCACCCTCCTGTCCCCTCCCCACGCGCTGTAGCGGGTAGGACTCTGTCCTAGGGCTCCAGCTCCAACTCCGACCTCCCCTGCAGGAAGCACTCCCACGCTCGAGGGCAGGCCCTGGCCCGTGCGAGAGCCCTTGGCGCCAGCTCCAGGCCACCAGGCCAGAGCTCCAGCCAGCTCCAGGCCTTTCTCTTGCTGGTGGCACTGTTTGGGGATGCAGCTCCTGGGAGGTTCGATCCTGCACTGGCGCTTGTATATCCTTGGTCGTAAACCAGCTCAATCGGGCATCATCCAGTTGAATCTTGCTGAATCCCGCTTAGTTCGGCTCAATCCCGACCCTGATCCAACGCAATGGCCACTTCATGTGGTTGAGTAGAGCCTAGCTGTTCTTGTGAAGATACCCCAGCTGCAGCTTCCCACCGCTGCGGTCCGCCTCCTGCCTCTCTGAAGACCCAGCGCCGTGCCCCTTGCCCCTCGCGCGCCGAGGTCAAGCAGCAGGGCACCCCGTCCAAGGGCGGCTCGGAGGCACCGGGGGGGGGAGGGGATGCGTGCCTGCAGCTGGTGGCGGGTGCACGAGAAGAGGAGGCGGCGTCGGCGGCGGAGGAGACGCCGAATGCTCCCAAGAGCAGCCACCACCACGTCTGGCCAGGGCCGAGGGTGGCCTTGGAGCAGGCAAGGCGGAGATGTGTCGGCGCCCTGTCAGGTGGGGGGGGAGGAGGATTGAGGTAGGATAGGGGAGTGGAGGAGGGGGATAGGAGTAGGATGGAGGAGGAGAGGAGGAGGATGAGGAGGAGTATGAAGAGTAAAGAGCAGGAGAAAGATGAAGATGAGTAGGAAGAGCGAAGAGGAAGAGGAACAGAAGAGCGGAGGAGAGGAGATAGGGAGGAGAGAGGAGGAGGAGGAGGAGGAGGGAGGAGGATGAGGAGGAGGAGGGGGGAAGGGTTAGGATGAGGAAGGAGGAGGCCCAGGAGGAGGAGGGGGAGGGGGGGAGGAGGATGAGGAGGGGGCAGGAGGAGTCAGGAATGAAGAGTTGTGGAGGGGGAGGAGGAGGAAGGAAAAGGCGAAAGAGGAAGGAGGAGGTGGAGGAGGATTAGGAGGGGGAGGAGGCGGCGGATGTTTGTCCAGATGCGAATCGGAGGACAGGATCTGGATGAAGGTGGGGGAATTGGTAGAGGACGAGGAGGACTCTGAGTAGGGGGAAGAAGAGGAGTCCTGGAGGGCCGATGCAACGGTGAGAAACGGCTGACACTAGAGGAATACCGAGCTTTGTGGACAATCAAGTTCAGGAGGAGTGATTAAGATTGAAGTGTTTGGATGTTGTCATTACTTCTCGGGCCTCTGGACGCCACCATAGACCTAGATCTCCAGAGAGGGGATGGGTAGGAAGGGGAGGAAAAATGAAAGTAAAGCAGGAAAAGGTGGAGGAGGAAGAGGAGGACGTGGAGGAGGTGAAAATGAGCGATGAGAAAGAGAAGTTGAAGGTGCACGAGGAGGAGGAACGGGTCGAGGAGGAGACGGGACTTTGAGCCACACGCTGCCTTGGAGGGTGATGAAGAGATCGGGCTTGATTGGTTTTGAGGTACATGACATGTACTTCGTCTATTCTTGTTTCCTGGTTGTGTCATCTTGCCGCATGCGTGGGAAAGGATCAATGAAGGCTGGAGGAATAAAGGGGAGCAGCAGGTGTGGGGCCAAGTACCCCCTCCTCCGTCCTCTCCTCCCTCCCCCGCTGGGCGCGGGCGACGACCACCACGACGACCTTCTGGAGGCCTCGGGAGGCTTCGGGAGGCCCCCGGAGACGTGGAAAGAGGGCCCAAGGCGCATTCGAACCCGGCAGACTCAGACACGCTTTATGTGCGCGTCGCCTCCGCAGTTGCGACGCGCACACGGAAGCACCCTTGCAGCAAGGTCACCGCGGCGGGCGCTGTCTGGCAATGCCGCTCGGACAGCACGCCACGAAGTGCTCGAACGGCAGAAGGAGACGGTGCCGCCTGACTTGGATCAGGTGGCGCCGTCGCTCTCGCGGGCCAGGCTGCCACCTGCGACGGCGCTTGACTGGATCGGGCCAGGGCCCGGCAGGGGCGGCCGGGCCGCCCGGTTTGCGGGCGCAGCGGCTGAGAAAACGTGTGCCTCGGAGGGTGGCCCGGGCAACAACATACCGGGAGCGGCTTGAATAAGGAGCACTTTACTTTTCAAGAGGGGCTCGGTCGTTCCTTGGGCTTGCACGCGTTATTTACAGTTCCTTATGCGTTATTTACAGTTCCTTATAATTTATCGTTCCTTATGCTCATCGTTCCTTGGGATGAAAACGGGGCTTCGTTCCTTATGTATCGTTCCTTAGGTCAGGCCGATGACTGTACCACGAGGTGCTTGAGCTACACGCCCGTGTCGGGCGCGCGCCTCCAGAGGGGGGGGGTACGCACGCACTGCAGGGGCGTCCGCGCGCGCGCGTTCTGTGGCTGCTGTCTCGCCGCCGACCGCAGGCGGACATGCGCGGCCTCGTCGTCGTCCTCCTGCTCCTGCTCCTGCTCGCCCTCCTCCCCCTCCTGCTCCTCCTGCTCCTGCTCCTGCTCCTGCCCGCCCTCCTCCTCTTCCTGCTCCTCCTCCTCCTCCTCCTCCTCCTCCTCCTCCTCCTCCTCCTCCTCCTCCTCCTCCTCCTCCTCCTTGGCGTGGGCTGTCATCACCTGGGTCGAAGCGTCCGAATGCCAAAAAACCGTGAATGCATAGAAAAGCGGCCTGGGGCCACGTGGCCGCAGAGGTGGGCCGCGGGCACCGCGGCACGCGGCCCGCACGCCACGGGGCAGCGAGGCAGAGCGGAGCACGGGGTGCCCGCAAAAGGGCGTGAAGTACAGGGCTGGACCTAAACCTGAGTCGGGCCTGTCCCTGTACAGGAGGAGTGTTCAAAATCAGCGAGCGAAGAACGGTATAAAATAACTTTTTCGCCGTCGGGGACACCTGCCCCTGGGCGGCTGGAAGGTCTATACCCCTACGGTGCCCCCTACCTTTAAGATAGACAAAAAGATAGTCTGGGAACGATGTTTTGACTATTTTGGAATACGTTTTGACTATTTCCAATTTTTCTTCCACAATCCGCCTGTAGGTGGACATGCCCAATCTGATCCTACCTTCTTCGTCTTGCCCTTCGCATCGATTGGGAGGCAGGCTACTGTCACGCACAGACACGGGCGAGCCTGCGAATGTGTTCCTCCTGTGCCCCACGAGAGAGCAGCCCTACGACGGCGAGAGCGGCGATTCGATTTAGGTCGTGAATGTCCTCCCACAGGCGGATTTCTAAAGACAAGTAAATACGAGTCAAGACCATTCACAAAAAAGAGCACGACAAGTCGTCCCCGGACAATTTTGATACTATGCTGGAAGATTCCTCCGGCAGAGGGACATACCCGACTTTGGATTCGATCCAGCCCAGCAATCCGATGCAGCCAGATGCCATGCCTGCGTGGCGCCGCAATCTCGACACCGTGCCCCCTGTTTTCCCGTGCCAATTCCGGGCGCGTCATAATCGTCATTGCCACCATCATCGTCATCATCATCATCATTATCATCATCATCATCATCATCATCACCATCACCATCACCATCACCATCACCATCACCAGCAGCAACATGAAGCCTTGCTGAGGGATCGTGCACGCGCCATCGCCAAGCGCAAGCGTACCATTCGAGAGCTGCTCATCCAACGAAGCTGAGCCCCCTTATGGAGCCTGACATCATCAGCAGCAGCATCATCACCAGCAGCATCGTCAACACCATCATCATCCTCATCCCGCCCATCCCCCGCTTCTCCTTCGCCTTCGTCAGACGAAGCGGGGGCAGTTCGGCGGTTCGAAGATGGG
>CAUYUJ010009654.1:2500-32930 GCA_963575745.1 Prorocentrum cordatum
GGAGGAAAGTTACCCAGAGGGAGAAGAGGACGCAGCCTTTTGCGTGGCCACAGCGGTCTGAGCGCGCTCACACGCGCATGCAGACGCGCGAGATCTTGCCTCTCAACGGTCGTATTCCTTCCATGTGAGGGCAGGGGCTACACGCGGCAGAAGCCACAGACCTCCGAGGCCCTGATCTGTTCTCCACGCGGGCACCATCGCTCTCGACCCCTGCCCGCGGACACGCATCTGCCCTGGATGCCAGCTTGCTCCTTGACGGCCCCAAGGCTTGGAAGCAGCCCCTGGAGGCCCAACGTGACGACAAACACTTCGCCCTGACTTGTCAGCCAGGACGTCGGAGGTCTGCGGACGAGGCGGCCCCGTTTCGGCCGCGGCGGGTGCGAAGGAAAAGCCGGCCCTCGCCCTGGCCGGCACCCCGCTGCCGGCGCGCGCCCAACTGGCCCACTGGGCTGGCGGCGAGCACGAGCGGGGGGCCGCCGCGCGACCTGGCACGGCGCGGCGTTGGGCGCTGGCGGGGGACGGCTCTGGCCCCGGGTGGCCCCAGGGCCGCGGCTGCCAGGGAAGGCCTGGCGCTCCAGGAAGAGCTGGTGTCCTCTGGAGCAGGGTCCGGTCGTTCCCGGCTTGCACGGCGGGTTGCGTGGCGGTGGGTTGCGCGGTGGGCTGCTCGGTCGGCTGCACGAGGGGTCGCGAGGTGGGCTGCGCGGTGGGTCCCAAAAGGCCCCGGTCTTAGGTCGGGCCTGTCCCCCTACAGGGGGGATTTTGGACGGAGAATAAGAAAAACTCAAAAAATACTCAAAAGATGCCCAAAAATACTCAAAAATAGTTCCCTGACTATTGTTTGACTGAATTTGAATATTCCCCCTGAAGAGGGACAGGCCCGGTTTAACCCAGTCGAGGCACGGAGGGGACGCCGAGGCTCCATGGCCCGGGGCGCCCGAGGGCACCCTCTGGGGCAGGGGGTGCGTCTGCGGGCGCCCCCGAGAGGTCTGACATCCCGAGCGAGGCGATGCTGGCTGCCCGCGCGCCGAGGCACCGCCACCAGGCGGGGCCAGGGCCATCCCAGGGCTGAACCTAAACGGCGTCTTTCGTTCTCGTTCTGTTTCCGTTTTCCCTCGCCTTTTGCCTCGAAGCCGCCTTCACTGCAAAACGAGGTCGACACCAGAGCGGCCAACGAAAAGGCACCGTTCGGGTCCAGCCCTGGGCCGGCCTTGCCGAGGCCAGGCAGGTCCAGGATCCGAGGGCCCGGGGAAGTCCTGGCCAGGCAGAATTCGACGAGCGCGCGCTCCACGACTCGCAAAAAGTAACTGCTCGCAAATGGCCCGGGTCCCCCGCGGGCGATCCACGACAAAGTACATCAAAGCGGACACGGTTTTTCTCGGACGTTTGCGAGTAGGCACTTTCTGCGAGTAGCGGAACGCGCTCGGCGAATTATGGTCGTCTATCCGCCTCCGTGCTGCAGGCACTGGGTGGAGTGTCCGCCGGTCCCTTCAACCTCCCTATACCCAACATCCTAAGAAGGGGGTGTCCAAGATGGGGGGTGCACATCATGACCGGCGGCATGTGGAAGGCCCAGGGGGGGGCTGAGGACGTAATGAAATAAGAAGAGGCGCCACGAAATCTGAGGAAATATCGTGGCCCACGCCATGATATCCATCCCCCCCTAGTCATTACCCCCGGTAAAGCGTCTTCGACAATCTTGGGCCGTCTTGGAGACCATCCTGGGCCATCCTGGCCGTCTTGGAGGCCGACGCCGTGCAGATTCTGGCCAGTTTTCTGGCCGTTGCTGGCACGCGAGCGCCCTGAGACAGCCCAAGAGGGCCCCAGGATGGCCCAAGACGGGCTCCCAATATGGCCCAAGACCCCCAAGAAGGCCCAAGCGGGCCCAGCAAGAGCTTCAAGACAGCCCCGGGACGGCCCCCAAAAGGCCTCTCCAGGAGGCGGTCCCGAACATGTTGCGGATCTTCTTCTGCCCAGGCGATCGGCACCCAGAGGGTCTTTCCTCTCCACGTGGGCGTGGAGCGACGGCGACTCGCCGAGGGAGTCTCCGACCCGAGCGGTGCTTGGCGTGCCAGATCAGAGAAACAAAGCCCACGCACACGTACACACACACACACGAACACACACGAACACACACACACACACGAACACACACGAACACACACACACACAAACACACACACACACACACACACGAACACACACACACACACACACGAACACACGCACACGAACACACACACACACACACAAACAAACAAACAGACACACACACACACACACACACACACACAGTTGGCGGTCGCGGCCTCGCGCGCGGCGACGAGGCGGAGCAAGTCAAGTAGGGCGGCCGAAACCTTGGGCGGTGCCCGCGCGCGACGGCTCAGGAGGGGGGCAGCACATGGCCGTCCGGGCGAGCACGGCGGGGAGGAGGGGAGAGCGCAGTGGCCGCCGCCCGAGGGGACGTCCCCCTAGGAGGGCGCAGCGCGGGCACGACGGAGGAGCAAGGCGTACAGCAACCGACCAAGACGGCGGGCTGGAAGAATTGCCACGGGACGCTACCGCTTGGCCTTCCTCCCCTGGGGACGCGAGCACAGACACGCACACACACACACACACACACACACGAACACGAACACGAACACACACACACACACACACACACACACACACACACGCACACGCACACGCACACGCACACGCACACACACACACACACACACACACACACACACACACGCGCGCGCGCAATTTTACTCCCTCCAGTGTGCAGCACGATCGCGAAATACACACAAACAAACAAACAAACAAACAAACAAACAAACAAACAAACAAACAAACAAGTAAACAAACAAACAAACAAACAAACAAACAAACAAACAAACAAACAAACTGGTTGTTCCTTCTCAAACTCCTGGTGGTCTTCGGCACGTCCCGCTAGACCCCAGAACGACCACAAAATTAAGGGAACTCGTCACCAAGATGGCCAAGATGTCCCCAGGTGGACTTCAAAACGGCCCAAGACAGTCCCCGATACCCTCCAAGATGCGTCCTGGTGCCTCCAAGATGGCCCAGGAGGGCCCAAAGACTGTCCAAGATGGCTTCAAAGACGACTGAGCAGGCGTCCAAAGAGGCCCACGAGGGCTCCAAGG
The DNA here is from genome assembly GCA_963575745.1 of Prorocentrum cordatum. NCBI lineage: Eukaryota > Dinophyceae > Prorocentrales > Prorocentraceae > Prorocentrum > Prorocentrum cordatum. The sequence continues at coordinate 5,650 of CAUYUJ010009654.1, forward strand.
GGACTCCCGGGAGGGCCTCCAGAAACAGGAGCCATTGCCTTTCCTTCGACGCGTCGGCGTTTGGCCTTTGAATCGTCCAAGACTTTTTTTTTTGTTTTGGGCCTTTGAAACGTCCAAGACGGCCCAAGAAGCCTTGGGCTGGGCCAAGACCGCCCAGAAGGGACGCAAGAGGACGCTGGCACGATCGAAGAGCGCCCCAAGACAGCCCTGGAAGGCCCCGAAAGGTCCCCACGACGGCCCAGGGAGGTCACCGAGTCGACCTCCGAAGACATAAAAACTGCCCACGAGCGCCCTAAGACGGCCTCAGAGAGCCCCAAGATGGCTTGAGAGAGCCCTGCGGAGGCCCTCAAGCAGGCCCGAGAGGCCCAGAGAGATCACCAACTCATCCCCCAAGACGGCCCCAGAGAGGCACCCTCGCCAGCGCTCCCTGGCACAGCTCGAGTGGCACGCGGCCCCCTGGCCCTGCCGCGCCGACGCCCGACGCTCCGCCGCACTGGCTCTCTCCGAAGGCAGGAGGCGGCGGTGACTCGCTGGAGGCGTCTTCGACTGCTGCCTCCCGGGCGAGGCGATCACGGGCCGCCCCGGCCGCCCGGAGCGGGGTGAAACAGCACGGGAGGGGCAGGCGGGCAGGCAGCGCGGCACCCGGGCCACGGGCTCTGCCGGAGGCGCCTGTGCACCGCCCCAACGCCTGGCCGGGGCCCTCCTGTGCCCTGGACGGTGCACAGAGCCAAAGGGGGGCCCTGGTACACACCAACAGCTTACACACACACACACACACAAGTCCCAGGATTCCCCATCTTCTCCCCTGTTCTGCGGGCCTTCGCCTCTCCCCCCCCAAACTTCCTATACTTTCCCACATGGGCCGGGGAATCCACGATGACTTGGGTCTGTGTGTCTTTTTCCCTCCTGAAGAGTACAGATGCTCCCGGCCTCGGCCAGGAGGGCGTATGTGCCACACGGCACAGCATGGCCCTGGCGAGGCGTGGTGGTGGAGCACAGGTGCCGCCTGCGTGACCGACGCGGCGCGGCCCTCTGCGCGATCTCTACCACACCGATCGCCGCACGTCCGCCCAAGGCCTGTCGACAGACTTGCCCTCAATGGAGGTCACCTGGGACTGCATCGGCTCTGAGAACCTTAGCTTGAACGTGACCTTGCCAGCCATCACCCTGTCGATGTGGTCCCTGCCGCCTGCGTATTTGTAGGCCTGGTACCTCTCCTCGATAAACTTCTGGCAGTTGCCTTGGAAGGGCGACCAATGGTCTTTGTGCCGGAACTCCCACGTAACCTGACCCGTCTTGCCCTTGCCGCCCTCCTTTCCCTTGCCCTTGCCCTTGTCCTTGTCCTTGCCCTTGCCCTTGTCCTTCTCCTCTCAGGGCGGCGACATACCACAGCGATGATTGGATTCGGCCTCATAGGGAGGGGAATAAAGAGGAGGAGGAGAATGAAGAAGCAGATGAGGAGGAGGAGGAGGAGGATAAGGCGCCATGTATCATCGCTCGCAGAGCCCTGCTCTCTCTCGTCTCCCCCGCTCGCATCCTCTGGGCCCAGTGGCGAAGGCCATGAATGCCAGGGTGCCAACCAGCCTTCGCTCAGAACCCGCCCCGTGGACGCCCTCGAAGTCCATGCTGGCCAGTTTGCCCCAGGGGCCCAAATCAGGCCCACAGAAGCCCAAATCGGGTAAAAAGCTCTGGCGCCGATCTTCCCTCAACGCCCTCGGTGTCCTGGAAGAGAGCTGTCAGGCCAGGGCCCCCACCTCCCCCGCCTCCCTCCCCACACCGCCTCCTCCTCCCCCCCTCGGAGCGCCACTTTTCCGGATCCGTGTGTTTCCTCTTCGTTGTCGCCCCCTCCTTTCCCCTGCTCCCCCTTCCCCTGCTCCTCCTGCCTCCGCCTCCTTCTACTCCAGCTCCTGCTGCTGCTGCTGCTGCTGCTGCTGCTGCTGCTGCTGCTGCTGCTGCTGCTGCTGCTGCTCGTCCTCGTCTTCCTCGTTCCCCGTCCTCCTCCTTTCCATGCTGCCCATCCTCCTGCTCATCCGCCACCTCCTCCTCCAACGTACGCCGCTCCCCTTTTCCGATTGCGCATTGCAAGGTGGGGCACTTTCAGCCCGCTACGACTCGCAACGGCGGACAGATAATTCAACGCAATGGGAATGGGAGGGACAAGACGTCAGATATGATCCCGGGCTCCTGGCCCACGGGCCCACCCCCCCCAAGAGGGGATGAGTCTCAGGGTCCCTCGGCTCCCCCACCTGATGGGATGGGGGGGGAACGACGACGACGACGACGACGACGACGACGACAAGGACGGCGACGACGACGACGACGACGACGACGACGACGACGACGACGGCGACGGGGACGACGACGGCGACGACGACGACGACGACAACGACGACGACGACGACGACGACGGCGACGACGACGGCGACGACGACGGCGGCGACGATGGCGACGACGGCGACGACGGCGACGACGACGACGACGGCGGCGGCGCCGCCGCCGCCGCCGCCGACCTCCAGAGCTCCCCGACGACGACGACGGCGGCGGCGGCGACGACGACACCTCCAGAGCTCTCCTGGCACCACAGGGGGGGGGGGGGGGGGCCATTTCGCCCGGGGAGGGCAAGGGTGGGGTGGGGGAGGGGGGGGGGCCGAGGCCGGGTGGGCGATGGGGCCGGGGGGGGGGGGGGGGGGGGGGGGGGGGGGGTGCCGATTGGGGGGGGGGGGGGGGGGGGCGGGGGGCGATGGCACCAGCCCGGCATGAGGGGGGGGCCCGAACCCTGGCCCAAGATATGGCGCGAGCGCCACCGAGCTTTTGCCTTCCCCATTTCCTCCTCCCTTCGCCTCCTTTCCTCTCCTCCTCTTCTACCTCCTCCCCTCCTCCCTCCTCCTCCGCCTCTTCCTCTCCTCGTTCCCCCTCCTCCTCCTCCTCCTCCTCCTCCTCATCCTCCTCCCTCCCCCCCTTTTTCCCCCCCTTTTCACTCCTCCCTCCTCCCTCCTCCTCCTCCTACTCCTCCTACTCCTCATCCTCTGCTCCTCCTCCTCCTCTCCTCCTCCCCTCCTCATTCGTCCTCGTACTCCCGCATCCTCCTCCTCCTCCCCCTCTTCCTCCGCCTCCTCCTCCTCCTCCTCCTACCCTCATCCTCCTCATCCTCCTCCTCCTCTCCTCTCCCTGTCCACATCCCCCTCCGGAACCACATCATTATATCAGTATCCCCCATCCTCCTCCTCCTCCTCCTCCTCCTCCTCCTCCTCCTCATCATCATCATCATCATCATCATCATTAGCATCAGCATCAGCATCAGCATCAGCATCAGCATCAGCATCAGCATCAGCATCAGCTGCATCGTCATCATCATCATCATCATCATCATCATCATCACCACCATCATAATCATCATCATCAGCAGCAGCATCAGCATCATCATTATTACAACAGCATCAGCATCAGCATCAGCATCAGCATCATCATCAGCATCATCATCATCGTCATCATCATCACCATCAGCATCAGCATCAACATCAGCATCATCATCATCCTCATCATCATCATCATCATCATCATCATCATCATCATCATTAGCACCATCATCATCGTCATCAGCCGCAGCATCATCATTCTCATCAGCAGCAGCAGCAGCATCGTCATCATCATCATCACCACCATCCTCATCATCAGCATCATCATCGTCATCACCAGCATAATAATTATCAGCGTCAACGTCCTCCTCCTCATCCTCCTACCCCTCGTCATCATAATCGTCATCATCATCAGCAGCATCACCATCGTCGTCATCACCATCTTCATCACTATCAGCGTCAACGTCGGCATCCTCTTCCTCCCCCTCCTCTTTCTACTCCTCCTCGTCGTCATCATCGCCATGGTCGTCGTCGTCGTCACCGTCACAATCATCGTCATCATCATCATCAGCACCATCATCAGCATCATCATCACCACTGCCATCAGCATCACCATCATCACTATCCTGAGCATCATCATCACCATCAGTGACCATGATCACCTTCATCAGTGCCATCAGCATCCTGGTTCAGAATAGTCATCATCAACGCCATCGTCATCATTCTCATCATCGTCGTCATCGTCATCGTCATTGACATCATCGGCATCAGCATCATCGTCATCGTCAACATCGTTGGCATCAAACACAGCATCATCATCGTCGACATCGACATCGTCATGGTCACCATCATCATCAGTATCATCATCAGCATCATCATTACCCATCACAATCATCCCTATCATCCTCATCATCACCATCAGCATCATCAGCAGCAGCACCAGAATAAGCCTGCGCGTCAGCCTTAGCCTCAGCATCAACATCATCACCATCAACATTGTCATCATCATCATCGTCAGCAACATTATCATCATCATCAACGTCACCATCATCATCATCATCATCATCATCATCAATATCATCATCATGATCGTTAGCGTAATCATCATCCTCATCATCATCAAAATCATCATCATCGTCATTAGCAGCAGCAGCATCAACGACGTCATCATCACCATCATCAGCAGCATCACCAGCATCATCATCGTCATCGCCATCATCATCATCAGCATCATCTTCATCGTCATGTCCACCATCATCATCATCATCATCATCATCATCATCAGCATCAGCATCAGCATCAGCATCATCATCAGAAACATCAGCATGTTGCTCTTCAACAGCATCGTCGTCATCATCATCGACATCTTCATTAGCAGCATCAGAACCGTCATCTTCATCGTCATCGTCACGTTCGTCGTCACCGTCATTGCCATTATCGTCGTCATCATCATTATCAGCAGCACGATCGGTGTCATCATCGTCACCATCGCTGTCATCATCATCACCAGCTTCATCATCATCAGCATCATCATTACCGACACCATCAGCAATCATAATCGTCATCATCACCGTCATCATCATCATCATCATCATCATCATCATCATCATCCTCAGCATCATCATCCTCGCCATCATCATCATCATCATCATCATCAGCATCATCATCACCATCATCCTCAGAATCGTCATCGTCAAAATGACCCTCGTCATTGTCAACGCCATGTTCATGATCATTGCCACCACCATCATCAGCATCATCGGCATCATCAACATCAACATCAACATCGCCGTCGTCATCATCATCACACTCATCAGAATCGTCGTCGCCGCCGTCGTCGTCGTCATCATCCTCATCATCATGATCATCATCATTATATCATGGCCGTCGTCATCGTCGCCATCATCATCATCATCAGAATCGTCATCTTCATAATCCGCATCATCACCATAGTTTTCATCGTCCTCATCGTCGCTGGCGACGATGACGGCGTCATCATCATCGTCATCGTCATCATCATTATCACCATCATTATGATTATCATCATCATCAGCATCAGCATCATCATCAGTATCATCTCCAGTCTCATCATCATCAGCAGCATCAGCATCAGCATCAGCATCAGCATAATCATCATCATCACCATCACCATCACCATCACCATCATCATCATCATCATCATCATCATCATCGTCTTCGTCGTCATCGTCATCGTCATCATCATCACCATCAAGGCGACTTTACAAGAGCCATCAAGCTAATTAGATCAGATCACCATCAAACCGGCTGATCCAACGTGCGAGTGTAAAAGAGCCTGAGCTTCAGCTCAACTCTGCGGGGGGGAGTGCCGGGGTGGGTCTGCCGGGAAAAAGGGAGATGAAGGGGGGGGGCGTGTACTAAATTCCCCCCCCCCAGGGTGTGTGTGGGGGGGGGCAATGTTGTTATTGATCTGTCCGTTCCGAGTATGTGGAAAAGGGTCGCAGGGACCCCCCCAGAACCGGGGGGAGGGAGCCCCAACCTCACACCCAGAAATGGGACAAATCACAACCAATTCCAACTACGTTAGTACTGCTTCCAACCATTTGAGTAGCAATTTCAAGCAATCTAATATGAATTCCAACCAACCTCCACGAGAAACCCTTCAGGCGTCTTAGAGGTTCGCGGGGAGTCTTTTCCCTCTGCTCGCGGGATGCGAGGGAGTTTGCTCCATTCTCTGATTCATCTGATTCACCTCTTTCTCTTCTTCCGCCTCCTCCTGCTCCTCCGCCTCCTCCTCCCCCTCCTCCCCCTCCTCCTCATACCCTCCTCCTTCGGCTCCTCCTCCTTCTGCCCCCCCTCCTCCTCCGCCTCCTCCTCCTCCTACTCCTCCTCCTTCCTCCCCCCTCCTCCTCCAATTCCTCCTCGCCCTCCTCCTCTCCTTCCCACAACCCCCTTCGCTCGCTCGCTCTTTCCCTCAAGCCCGTAAGCCCTTGAACCCCTAAACCCTCAAACCCTTAAACCTTAGCACCCTAAGCCCTTACACCCTTGAGCCCTCTAGCCACTAAATTCTTCCATCCTTGAGCCCTTATGCCCTTAAACCACGAAACCCACTAAGCCCGACGAAACTTAACCATGCTTAACCCTTGACACTTTAAGCCCTTAAACTCTTCAGAGCTTGATTGCGAAAGCCCTCAAACCCTTTAAACCTTTAAACCCTTGAACCCTTAGCCCTTAAAATCTGAAATCCTGATCCCCGCAAGTCTTGAAGCCGTAAAACATGACGCCCTTAAACTCTTGGACCCTCTGAGCCTTTAAACCCTTGAACACCTAAACACTTACCCCTTGAAACCCTTAAGCCCTTGAACGCTTGAGCCACTGAGCCCTTAAACACCTTGGCCGATAAATAACCCATGAACCCCTTCAACCCTTAATCCCCCGAGCCGTCAAACCCTTCAGCTCTTAAGCCCACAAACCCTTAAGCCCTGAATCCCTTACTGTAACATCCCTGGACAAACCTGGTACAACTTCAGGCCCAGGAATCATGTTAGCTTCTGGAATACATGTGCACACGTAAGCAGATTAGACGGTTTGGGGACATCTTGTCCTCGCCTCACACTTAGATTCACACAGTGAGGTTCGACGGCTGGGATTAGTCTCAGTGGGTTGGAGTTCGTCATGGATGCCCTCCACCCCCCAGGCGCCCCCTGGACGGGGGGAGAGACCCGGGTCGGCGGCACTCGCCGGAGGCCACTCGAATCATAATCAGAACATCATCAGAATCACCAACATCATCATCATCATCATCATCATCATCATCATCGTCATCATCATCATCATCATCATCATCATCATCCTTACTCCACCACCACCATTACTACCACCGCCACCATCATCATCATCATCATCATCATCATCATCATCATCATCATCATCATCATCATCATCATCATATTCAGCATCATCATAATCGTCAGCATTACCATATCTGCCGTCATCAGTGTCAGCATCAACATCATCACCATCATTATCAACATCATCATCATGATTATCATCACCACCACCATCACTATCATCATCATCATCATCATCATCATCATCATCGTCATCATCATCATCATCATCATCATCATCATCATCATCATCCTAGCCATCGTCATCGTCATAATCATCATCATCCTCATCAACATCGTAAACATCATCACCATCATGATTATCATAGTCAACATCGTCATCACCATCATCACCACCGTAACCAGCATCACCATCATCATGGTCATCAGCATCATCATGATCAGCACCACCATCATCATGGTCATCAGCGTCATCATCGTCGTCACCACCTTCATTATCATCATCATCACCATCATCATCACCCACATAATAACCATTATCCGCATCATCATCATAATCCTCATCATCACAAACATCACCAGCAGCATCATGTTCGTCATCACCGTCTTCATGAACATCAGCATCATGATCATCGTCATCACCACCACCATCATCATCATCGTCATTGTCATCGTCATCGACATATGCATCCCCATTATCCTAAACATCACAACCATCATGATCATAATAATCATCATAATCATCATCAGCAGCAGCATCATCATCACCACCACCATCAATCCACCACCACAATCACCACCACAACCACCATCATCATCATCAGCATCATCATAATCATGAACAGTACCATCACTGTCATCATCAGTGTCAGCATCACCATCATCATCATCATCATCATCAACATCATCATCACCACCACCACCATCATCATCATCCTAGCCTTCGCATTCGTCATAATAATAATCATCCTCGTCATCATCGTAATCATCATCACCATCATGATGATCGTCGTCAACATCGTCATCACCATCATCACCATTATCACCAGCATCACCATCATAATGGTCAATAGCATCATCATCATGATCAGCACGACCATCATCATCAACAGTATCATCATCATCGTCGTCATCACCTTCATTATCATCCTGATCATCATCACCATCATCATCCACATAATAACCATGATCCGCATCATCATTATCCTATCAACAGAAGCATCAAGTTCGCCATCACCATCTTCATTAACATCAGCATCATGATCATCATCATCATCACCACCATCATCATCATCGTCATCGTCATCGGCATCGACATCCGCATTCTCATCATCCTAAACATCACTACCATCACCATCAGCAGCATCATCATGATCATAATCAGAATCATCATCATCATCATCATCATCACCATCACCATCACCATCACCATCACCATCATCATCATCATCATCATCATCATCATCATCATCATCATCATCAACATCCCCCTCCTTCCCCTGCAGCGAAAAAACGTCTGGTTGTTTGAATGCATTAGGGGTCTGGGGACGAGGCCGCGCCCTCGAGGCCGAGGTCGGGGGACGAGGGCGGCGAGGCAGGGTGCCTGCACCCCCCCCACACATTGGAAGGAGGAGGGAGGAGAGAGGGAGGAGAGAGGGGCGGAGGAGGAGGAGAAGGAGAATCACGGAAAAAAATACTGTGGAAGTTCCTGTTTTATATGAACATTCCGTTTAGGGCCAAGACCAAGATCCCGTCTTTAAGGGAAGTGACAATTCTCGAGGATCCGTCGAAGTCGCTGTCCCTCCACATGCGGTCCCGGGGGATGACCGTTCTTGCGGCGACCAGCTCCGCGTTGCAATTTGAAGGTGGGCTGAACGGAGGTTCCATGGAGTTCGCCATTTGTACATGGTGGCGTGCAGGTACGTTGCCAGGGATACATAGCTATGCTTCGACGCGTTGTTTGTTGACTTGCAGACAAAAACTGCCAGCATCGCAAGACTTCTTGCTTTTCCAGCGCCGCCAGCGTCAATGGACGCATTTACCGCGAGACGCTCGGAAGCGGGCTTGCCGAGGACGCTGCGGAAATCGCTGAGGGTCCCCGTGCCTGCGAGCATTGGACCGCGAGCGGAGGCACGAAGTACTACCCTGCGATGCTGAGCAGACGGCACGAGCAGCCCCGGTCCGCAACGGAGGGTGTCCCGGGGGACGCGTGCAGACGGTATCCGGGCTGGCCGTGCTCATTGGGGACTCTGCTTCCCTCCCCGCTACTCGGCCGCGTGACCCGCCAGGGGGCCACATGCGAACCCTACACTTGAAGGGGCCCTGGGGCAAACAAAAATAAATACAAACAAATAACAGGAATCCCAATATTTTCCCATAGTTTCTGGGGCTTTGTCTTCCCCCCCGCTTCCCATATTTTCCTATATTTCCTGGGGATTCGGCGATTAATTGTGTCTGTGTGTGCTTTCCCTCCTGATGCACGTCGTTTATTTCTAATCGTGCTCGTTTCTAGGTGTGCTCGTTTCTGATTGCTCCTGGCCCCCCAGAGTGGCCAGGAAGAGGCCCAGGATAGGACCATCAGAAATGAAAGGATCGTGGCCCCCCAGAAGACAGCCGAGCCCTCCAAGAATCAGAAAGGAACAATGTGCACCCCTGACCCCCCTCAGAAGTCGTGGGGGGCAGGGGTGGGGCTCGCACGTGGCCCCCTGCCCGCGCCGGCGGCGCGGCGCCTCGCTGCTGCGCGGGGCTGCTCCGCGGCTTCCCCGCGGGCCGGGCCGCTGCTCCCCGAGAGCTCGGGGCCCAAGCGCCGGGCGGCGGGCGGAGTCCGCGAAGCGTGCCTCCGCCAGATGCACTCGAGTACCGTCGGGGTGTTGAGCTAAGGAAGCCTAAGTAAGGAACGAGGCCCCTTTTCCCAGAAGTTGAACTTCGATGTCCTGTGGAAAACCTCAGGAACACCTGAGGCAAACGGCAAAACGATCGAGGAACCGCGAGCCCCTCCCCAGCGAAAAGGGTTCCTGCTTCAGCGCCCCGACTGTAGGGTGTCGACTACAGAATTGATTAACCCCAAAATTGATTCTCTCGCCGGGTCCATGGGAAATGCGCAGGGTGCGACGTAGATCTACGAACAGCCTACGCATGTCTCATGCATGGACCTCGACGAGGAATTCGACTTGGGGGTAAATCGATTATGTAGTCGATCCCCTACTCGATACACGTGTGACGGTGTCCAACGATTGGTTGGTCAGGCACGGGGGACCTATGATAGAACGCAGGCTCGTCGAGGTCTGCATGATCCACAAGTTTGAGGACGCTCCGTCGAGGTCTGCCAAGACTTGAGGGCGCTCCGTCGAGGCATGCACAACCTTCGAACGAGGCCAGGCAGGAGCACGATTCCGTTTCATTGGCGTGGGCTCTGTTGACGTGCAGCGGCAGTCAGCGATGCTGGGGGCGTCACTCACATTGAGGCTCGTGGCGTGCAGCGCCAGCGGGTTGCCGCGGCCAAGTACAAGCACGTTGGCCCCCCCCTCCTCCTCCTCCTCCTCCTCCTCCTCCTCCTCCTCCTCCTCCTCATCCTCCTCTCCTCCTCATCCTCCTCCCCCTCCTCCTCCTCCTCCTCCTCCTCCTCCTCCTCCTCCTCTCCTCCCTCCCCCCCCCTCCTCCTCCAGCTCAGAGCCAAGGTCGGTGCTATGAGAGAAGCTCTTCAACAACTGCGGCACACGGTGCTGCAACGGAGCCCTGCCCCCGCTGACACACGGCCTGCGTTGGGCCAAGGGGTGGTGGTGCTTACGGCCTTCAGAAGACGAGCACGTAGCCCCGAGTGCGCGCTGCCGGGGAGAGGAGAATCCACGCGGCTGGTGTACTCATCCGTGCTGGCAGAAAACTCGAGCCACCCTCGCTGCTCGTCTCATGGATCCTCTGCTGAGCACGAGGGCCTCCTCGCACCCGCGATCATAACCCTGTGCTTTAAGTCGGGCCTGTCCCCCAACGGGGATTTTGGGCGAAAAGATAAAAATTAGCCCAAAAATACTCCAAAATAGTCAGACAATGGTGGAAAAATCGTCCCCATACGATTTCTTGACTATTTCTGATTATTCCCCCTGTAGAGGGACAGGCCCGACTTAACCCTGTGCATGCGCGCTGGGCGCTTCAGCAGGACGTGTGCCTGCAGGCCCCTGGCGCTCCATGCCCGACCCTGTCCCACACCATTGGGGTCCACGGGTCTTGGACGCATGCGATCTCGCCAGCCTTGGACGTTATATGACTTCACGTGCTGGCTCTCTTTCTGAGTGCGAGGCGGGGGATTATCCGTATCCGCCGCCTGGGAACCGACATCCTGGTGCCCCAGCGGGCGGCGGATATGGATACATTTGGGCCCCCGGGGTCTCGAATATGTCCATATCCACCGCCTGCCGAGGCTCCGAAAACTGACCCTCCAGGCGGTGGTCATGTATAAATTCCCGCCTCGGACTGAGTGCGAAACCAAGCCCATAAGAGAATAGGTTCTTGTGGTCCTCCTCGAATCCAGAGCGCTTCCAGTCGGCGCTGGAAGGCGCCAGACTGGAGCGCGCGTTGAACGAGGTGAGGACTTGGGTCGGCCCGGCAGATGGCCGAAGTGAATGGGACGTTCTGGTGCCGTTGTTCGTACTTGCTGCTTGAGGCAAAAGTTGGGCACTCATGCGATCACGGTGCACGGTGTGAGGCGCCGCACGCGCGACCTGATTGATACCAGCCGCTTTTCTGCACGCATGCAGCTGCTCCACACTCGAAGGAGAGTGGTGAACCAGTTGGAGGAGGGCTCAGAACAATGATGGTCTTTCGGCTTGGCGATTTTCAGAAGGCCGCCGAACGATGTTGTTACCGACCTTGATTGGAAGGACGCCAAGGACGCCTGCGAGCGAGTCAAAAGGGGGCAGAAGCTGCACCGGGCTGACGCTCCGGTCGGTCGGAGGCCCATTGACCTTGGAAGCGTCTGGGGCCTGTCTGCGCCGTAAGCCTCGCCCTCTTGTCTCTCTCTCTCTCTCTCTCTCTCTCTCTCTCTGCGGGAAGCCAGGGGTCGCTGCTGCTACAACACTGAAGTCCTCTCAAGGAAGATCCATCCGCGAACTGTGATTTTCCTTGTGTCTCCACCATGTATGTGTCTTCCCGCCCACGCACGGTCCAAGCTGCTCGGAAACGAAACGGATGAGAGAGGCAGAAGCAGGGAGGAGGGAGGGAGCAAGGGAGGGAGGAAGGGAGAGGGAGGAGGGAAGGAGGAGGAGGAGGAGGAGGAGGAAGCGGGGGAGGGGGAGGAGGAGGAGGAGGAGGAGGAGGAGGAGGAGGAGGAGGAGGAGGAGGAGGAAGAGGAGGAGGAGAAGGAGGCGGGGGAGGGGGAGGAGGAGGCGGGGGAGGGGGAGGAGGAGGAGGAGGAGGAGGAGGAGGAGGAGGAGTTTTTTTTTTTGACGAGCGCCCTGCCAGCCACCAGCCTTACTCCCTGATGGGAATTGTCTCCACCCGAATGCGTTCCTTCGGATGCCAGCCTCGTTTCACCCTGGACCAATACTCCGCTGCCTTTGCGAGTGGGCGTGTGCACTCATGGCGGAGCTGCTTAAATTGTCCGAGGGTCGAAAACGCTTTGAAGCGGGTGCAGATAATTAAGATCTGATCGTTCGAGCACTCGAGCGCCAGACAAGAGTGTCCCCGTTCAGTCACAGAACGAACAACCAGGGGCAAGTCTCCTGCGCAGCCCTCACACGAGGGACGCGCTGCTTGCCTGCGGAATCTGAGACAACGATTGCACCTCCAAAAAGACTGACCCATACCCAGACATGCTCTCCCTCAGGCACCTCAGCCTCAAGGCGGTGAGGGCGAGGAGGCGCAATGTAGGGAACGTCTGCAAGGTCCAGACGCGGCCAAGAAACGAGAACTTTGGCTGCCAGACGCGAGACTGTGCGCGACACCTTGAGCTGCCAATCCAGCTTAGTCTGCTGCTCATTGGTAAACCTGGGGTGAGCAGCGGCCCCAAGCTTGGCTGAACGATCAGCCTCGTCGTTTCCGATTTTAAAGAAACGCTCTTCGGGGGAGAGATCGTCCGACTCGGCCACATGGGCCTTCACTTTGATCAAATCAGAAAAGCGGGTCCCCAAAACATTAATCATGAGGCCCGAGTAAGGCCTCTTGTACGACAGCTTCTTAGAACGGTCGAACTTAAAGGCCCTACACACATTCAGACAATCTGAGTAGCCTGGAGCAGGGTCAGTGAGGCAGAGGCTAGAATAAGCAAGAGCCCCAAACTCGGCCGCCTGAGGGGTCTGGGGAAACCGATCCCAAAGGGGGGACCAAGCTCTAAGCTTCAAAACCTGCTGCGAATCAAAAACCGCAATGCCCCACCCTGCCCTGCTTAATTATTTCACTACGTGCTTATGACAAGAACCATCCATGAACACATGCGATCCAGAAAACAGTTGCTCATCTTCGTGTTCTTGATCTACCTCCCAACGAACCTCTGGAGCACATTCGAGAACAGGACGGGGGTGAAGGTCCCCAGGATGAGGGAACAGACCCTTGGTGAACAAAATCCAGTCCTCCATGGAACAAGAAGCAGGGTCAATCTCATTGGCCGCCTGCAAAACATCGGGATCTACAATTTCCTGTCTGAGCTCCGCGACCTCAGGGTCAGGACAAACCCAAAGCCTGTGGAAAATCGAGTCCGAGGGCCCGCCACACAACGCGCAACACGTGTCCTGCAGTTGATAACCGCACTGGGTCGCCCGCTCCTTGGTCCAACAAGCCCCGCAGACATTGGCTCTGATCGAGCCTTTCTCGAACGGCGTGTATTTCGAACTGCTGAGGTCGCGAATCACAGAATCATAACAGAGCCTGGCTCCAACGCCAAGCTTCTCGCCTGACAGCCGGCACAGTTGACGAATGACCGCTTCTCGCAGAAGATTCTTGATCAATTTGGGGGAAGAAGTCGTGAGAGAGAAGGTGACGCCAAGGTCGTTCGTCACCTGCGCGTAGCTGGGCATGCTCCAGCCGATGCGCTTGAGGGACAGAAACATAGCACCTATGGGGCCTCGCACCTGCCGCCAAGCAGTTGGCGGGTTGGCCCACGTCTGAGTCCAAGCGTCGCGAAGAACCGCAAAACCTAGAGCAAAAGGAGTCTGCTGGACCTGGGCATCCCACAACTCCCTGGAATATCTGGCAATCGGTGAAATGGCAGCATGATAAACTGGGTCCCCTTCCAAAATACACAGTGATGTAAGGGACCTGGACCCCGCCGAAGGTTTGACAGACTTCCCAAAGCCAGAACGTAGCATTCCCAATTCATAATCAGAAACTCCATAAACCTCTGAACCGTAAGTAACTGATGCCAGCGGCCCTGAAACAAAGATCCTGCGAGTGTGACGGCCTAGAGCTTGACGAGCCTTTCGCACCCGTCGGCAACGGGCTCTAAACTGAGCCTGTCTAGCCTGGGCCTTCCTACCTCGACCTTTGGTGCGGCGAGCCTGTCCAGCACCGTCATCGACACCAAGATTGATTGCAGAGCTGGTGTCCGTCGAGGGGCCGCCGTGCGCTCCCAGAAACGTATTCATTTCCTGGCCTACGTCGACGTGAGAAGCCACTACTGCAGCCTTATCTGTAGATATGGTCGCCTCCATATCGGTCTCCAGGGCCACCAGGAGGTCCACCGAGGCCCGCTTCAAAGACGACACGACCGATTTCGAAGTCCCCGAACTCGATAGCCCATAGTCGTCTATGTAAATATCTAAGGAGACCTGCTTGGGGAACCTGATGGGGTCCACAGTAGGGATGATGTAAACCCTGACGTACGATGTCGCTATGCTACAGCCAGCTACCACCCCGTGCGTGGCAAAGTGAGGTCCATGAAGAAGACCTCCTAGCGATATGAAACGAGCCCCACGATAAGCCCTATAAGATACCCTGGCGATCTGCATCGGGAAATCGAGCAACTGGCAACGGTCGAGGAGCTTGGGAAGCCGAATCGTTTCGTAGAACTTATATAGGTCCCACAATACTTTACAACAGCTCATCCCTCGACCGACTATATGTTCACTCTTCACTCCCTGACGATACACCACATCCGAGGCTGAGTTGAAAGAGCCTGAAGCCAAATAAAGACGCTGATGTTCGAGGAGGAGGAGGAGGAGGAGGAGGAGGAGGAGGAGGAGGAGGAGGAGGAGGAGGAGGAGGAGGAGGGGGGGGGCAGGGGAAGGAGGAGGAGGAGCAGGAGCAGGAGGAGGAGGAGGAGGAGGAGGTCGGGGAAGCCGAGGAGGTCGGGGAAGCCGCGTCCTCGGCGGTGCCCGGCACGAGGGCCGTGAGGCTGGGGTCCTCCACCTCCCCGGGCCTCGCCGGGGGGTCCGCGGCGGGCTCGGCGGCCTCGGGCCCGCCAGCGGAGGGCTCCGGGCGGCCCGCCTTGCCCTCCTCGCGGCAGGGGCGGGAGGGGGAAGCAGCAGAGGCGCGACCAAACCGGCAGGTTGGCCCCAATCCTTGCACCCCAGACCCCCTCGGGCAATGAAGAAATCGTGACGGGAGGTTTTTGGCTGTTTTCGGCCTCTGGGGACCCTTACCGGCCCTCGGGACCGTCAAAAAACGTCTCAGGATGAAAAACCGGTCCAGGGGAATGGGTCGAGACCTCCAGGGGTCGACGTAAATCATGGCGTCGGGGGTCTGGGGTCCTAGTGGAAGTTAAAGACTTGGCGAATTTCCCGCCGATTTTGGTAGCAGGCTGGGTTCCCGGGTTCCCGGTTATTGGTTCCGGGCCGATTTCGGTGGGTTCTGGGTTCCCGGGCTCCCGGGTTCCCGGTCGATCTCCTCAGCGAAAATCACCCACTGACTGGGTTTTTTCTCTGGTGTCATGGAAAATCAAAAGCAGTGCGACCTGCACGCATGACGTGAAGGACGTGCACGACGAGTGAGCAAGCTGTGTGCCACTGCGCAGAGGAGTGGGGGGGAGAGAAGGGGAGAAGGACAGGAGGGAGGGAGAGGGGGAGGCAGCAAAAAAAAAATGCACTGGAGAAAAATCCCAATCAATGGATGGTTTTCGCTGAAGAGATCGACCGGGAACCCGGCCGCCCGGGAACCCGAAACCCACCGAAATCGGCCCAGAACCAATAACAAGGAACGAACCCTGGACCCCGGAACCGGGAACCCGGGAACCCAGCCTGCTGCCAAAATCGGCGGGAAATTCGCCAAGTCTTTCAACTTCCGCTAGGACCACTTCAGTGCAAACACTGATTGGGGAAAAAAAAAAAAAAAATGCGACCTGCATGCATGACGTGAAGGACGTGCACGACGAGTGAGCCAGAGGGGGGGGAGGCAGGGGAGGAGGACAGGACCCAGACACCCGACGTCTCGATTTGTTCGAGACACGGGCCCCCGACCTCCCGACCACTTCCCCGGGACCAACTCTTCATCCCGAAGTCGTTTCTTGATGGCCCCGAGGCCTGGCGAGGGCCCCGAGAGGCCGAAAACTGCGGAAAACCTCCGTCTCGATTTCTTCGAGACGCCCGATGTCTGGGGAGGGAGGGAGGGGGGGGGGGCAGCAAAAAAACAATCACGACGGGACTTCTCAGGCCTGCAGTGTTGTCGGGCACCCGGGGGCCATCGTTCGGCCCTGGGGCCGCCGGGCAGCGGCTCTCGGGAGGCAAGAGCGGCCCCCCAGGAGCGGGTCCTGGACCTCCTGGGAGCCCACGCCGAGAGACAGGCACGACGTCGGAGATCTGGGGAGCCAGACCCAGACATGCTCGCTCGCGTCGTTCAAAACTCAAGACAGGCGGTTTGGGGCTACTTTCGGCCCTGGGGGGGCCCTCGCCGGGCCTCGGGACCGCGAAAAAACTATTCCGGACGAAACACCGGTCCCGGGGAAACGGGACCTCCAGGGACGCCGTCCTGCAAAAATCAGGACGTCGCATGTCTGGGGAGCGACGGGCAGGCTCGCCCGCCTGCTGGAGAAGCAGAAGGGAGGAGAAGAGGTTTTTTTTGGTTTGGAGCGAGACGTACGCGCCCGCGTGCAGCGAGGGTCCGCATAGGAACGGAAGCGGGCGCGCCTCCAGCTGCACTGGAGCGATTACGGGGCCATCCTCCGCCTTGCAAGCCGCGAAACACCACCACGAGCCGGCCTAACGAAAGGCAAATTCATGCACTGAGCGTGGCATGAAAGAGGATCCAGGGCGCCGCATGATTGAGGAGAGGAAGAAGCGTGGACAGTACACCACTGGCTAACAATTGACCCACATGTCAGCTCGAAAACCGAGGGAATCGAACTAGAACATTAAGTTCTTAGCCGTGTAGCGTACGGCGGGACGCCAAGCTTCAATCGAGGAGTCTAGGAACATCTTCCTTGAGCTTGAGCTTCGAAGTGCCGATGTTTCGCTGCAGAGCTTGAGCTTAGGATTGTGAGTCTGCAGGCAAGCCGAATGTGGTCTGAGGCGGCTCTGGGAGGTGCGAAGCGTGCAGCGCCAACCCGGACGACAGCAAAACACTTGCTGTTGCCTCGAAGATGAGTTGGCATTGAACTGCGTTCTGCAGTGCAAATATGTGAGCTTGAGCTTCCGCCCATCCCGCCACCATGCCTGGGTTGGGTCACGGGCTTCACGGATGCTTGCTGGGATCTCTTTGGGAGCCTCTGGGGAGCCTATTGGAGGCAGGCTTGAGCCTCTTGGGCCCTCATGGGGGCAGTCTGGGGGCCTCTTGGGGCTTCTTCTGGCCCTCTTGGGCCTCTTGGGGGCATCCTGGGGGCCCGCTGGCGATCTCGGGGGCCTGCTTGGAGCGGAGGGCTCGGAATCTCGACTCGAGTTCCCCATATTGTGCCATCTTGGCGCCATGTTGGGGCCCTTTTGGGTCATCTTGGGTGCCATCTGGGACCGTCTTGGCCCTCTTGAGCTGTCTTGGGGCCCTCTTGGGGTCATCTTGGGCTGTCTTGGGCCCCCCCTCGCTGCCGGTGTTTGCGTATTGTTCCATTGGGCTCCATGTCGCAATCCTTCGAACTGCAACAACAAACGCGGCAGAATAAAACTACGTTTGCAAGATCGAGCGCAGGGCTGCTGGTCGAAGTGGGTGACTGATCTCAGGCGTCTGATTGTTCTAGCTGGTCTCGTGCGTGTGGTAAGCGTACTTGGTCTGAGTCTTCCGGTTGGTCCGGCTGCTTTTGTTAGCTTGCATTGGAGCTACGTTGGCCAATCCTGGGCCTCCTTAGTTCGACCGTGATGGCCATTGCCACGATCTTGATTATAGCCGGGATCAGCTACAAACATATCCGCATGCAAAAACTGAATACGGTCTGTCCAGGTGGTCTACTTTGTACGAAAATTGAATCCAATTGATCTGGTTTGGTCTATTTGGTACGGTTGATCTGGTTGGTCCAGTCGGCAGGGTTCTTTCGAATCCGATCTCGGCTTGTTAGTCTCATCGGTGTGTCACGCAGGTTCTTCCTCTGGTCGAACTGGTTCGGTTGTTTTGGTTTGTCCGGTTCGCTTGGCCGGCCTTAGTCTGGTCTGGTCTAGCCGGTCGAACAGGTAATCTGGCTCTCCTGGTCTAGTTTGATTGACTATTCCTAGTCTTGGTTGGTTGGTGAGTTGGCTGCTCTACCTTGCTGGTCTGGTGCTTGGGCTGGTCCAGCTACTTTGGCCGACTTTGCCTGGTCTGCCTGCTGCGCAGGACCTCCACGAGGACGAGGACCAGCAGCAGAGGCAGCGGCAACGGCTAGAGCATGGCTGGTGTTCACGCCCAGGGGAAGAGGAGTCCGGGGAGGATCAGAGGGAGCAGAGGGAGAAGAAAATCTGCGTCAGCAGCCATATCAGCTCATTATGTCCCGAAAACAAGAGTTTCGCGATAGGGTCGAAGCACCTGTCGCTTCTAGCGTCTTAGAATAGGATCGACTCAGCTCGCTCTACAATCACACGCCATTACGCGGGAATCGACCCCGCTGTGCAGAGTCCCCAGTTTTCAGCAACATGCGATCATCCGACGGAGAAGAGAAAGAGGAGGAAGAGGAGGAGAACGACGACGACGAGGAGAGAGATAAGAAGAACTAAGAAGCTCACAGCCAAACATAGGAACTGATACTCAAAAGGGTGGTGTACAATACAAGTCTAGACCCAGCCTGAGGACGTGAATGACCACGTAACTCTTGGAACACGGGTGAAGCATAATGAGCGCTCGCGAGGCACATCGAAACATATTACAGTTAGGTCGTAATTGACAGGCAGATGAGACGGAGGAGGGAAAGCCAAGAACAAGTGTACCCTATACTGTTTCGTTGGTTCTGGGGCACGAGTCGAGCCACCAGAAGCCGAAATCGAAAGAAACCTCCAGATGTTCACAATGAATGGAAAATCCTCCTGCTCCTCCTCCTCCTCCTCTTCGGAGGGATCGGTGGCGGAGGAGGAGGAGGAGGAAGGTTATGATGATAAGGCGGGGGAGGACGGGAAAGAGGACGCGGCGGCGGAGCAGGAGCATAAAGACCATCGCTCCCATGGCTGGTCTAAGTAAGGGACGGCAAAGAGGGGATCGCTCTCCCCGGTGGCTCTGTCCCGAATGGTCCTCGACCAAGCCCTCCTCTCCCTCGGCGGCCTCGCCGCCGAAATCCGCGCCAACCTGCCCGACGACCCTGCCGCCCTTCAGCTTCAGGTCCTCTTCGTAGACATACAAAGACAGACACAGACACACACACACACACACACACACACACACCTCCTCCTCTTCCTCCTCCTCCTCGTCCTCCTCCAGCTCCTCCTCCTTACCCCCTCCACCCCTCTTCCATCGAAAGAATCCCTCTCTGTCGCATCCTGAAGCTGGTCGAAAGGGCGGGCCGGGCATTTCGCAATGAGACTTCCTCGCCATTCATGATTCTCAAGCTCGAAAAATTACAACAGCCTCGCGGATGGAGGGCGGCCCGCTCTCAAAAAATGCTGCCGTTGCCTTAGTGCCGCGCGCATTCGCCTTTCAAAAAGTGCATGAGCTCCTCACGGATGGAGGGCGGCCCGCTTTCAAATGTCTGCTCTCGCGCTGACGCCGCGCAGAATCGCTTTTAAAGAACTGCAAAAGAGCTTCACGGGTGGAGGGTGGCCCGCTCTCATGGATGCGGCTCTCGCCTTCGCGCCGCGCACGTTCCTCTTAAAGACTGGCAAGAGCTTCACCGATGGAGGCGGCTCCTATTCGAAGTGCCGCTCTCGCCTCAGCGCCACGCGCACTCGTCTTAAAGACTCTGCAGCGGTTTAAATTACTAGCATGGTTAACGTACCAGAAATGCGTTCTGGCACGATGTCGGAGTGTCAGGGCGCGACCGTCACTTTGATTCGCGGTGTTGAAATCCTAGGAACGGCTCCTGGCAAGATTCCTGATCGTCAAGACGCAACGACAACGGTGATTCGCAGCGTCGTAGTCCTAGGAATGGTGTTCTGGCACAGTTCCCGATTTCCAAACGGTTACCACCTTCCAATGGGGCACTTCCCTCAGTGACAATGAACCCTTGTAGGGGCCTCTGGATGGGGGAACGTGGAGAGAGGGTGTCTTCCAATATCGTTAACGGGCCCTTGGTTTACATTGGTCCTCTTCCTCCCCCTGCACCACCACCTCCTCCTTGTCCTCCGCCTCCTCCTCCTCTTCATATGCTTCTTCCTTTTGATATTATGAAAAAGTTAAGACTATTCAACGTAGTAGCCTAGTATGGTTAAGATCATTAGAAACACTAGTTGTCTTAATTGCCGTAGTATTCGCATGCTGGTGTTATGTCAATTCCTTAGATTGAATCGTAATCGCAGTAGTAGTAGTAGTAGTCGTCGTCGTCGTCGTCGTCGTCGTCGTCGCCGTCGTCGTCGTCCTCGTCGTCGTGCTAGTAGTAGTAATAGTTGCGGTAGTAGCCGTGGAAAGAAGTCGTAGTAGTAGTAGTAGTAGTAGTAGTAATAGTAGTAGCAGTTGTAGTAATAGTAGTCGTCGTAGTAGTAGTAGTAGTAGTAGTAGTAGTAGAGGTAGTAGAAGTAGTAGTAGTAGCAGTAGTAGTAGTAGTAGTAGTAGTAGTAGTAGTGGTAGTAGTAGTAGTAGTAGTGGTAGTGGTAGTAGTAGTAGTAGTACTAGTACTAGGACTAGTAGTAGTAGTAGTAGTAGTACTCGTATTAATAGTAGTAGTAGTAGTAGTAGTCGTAGTAGTAGTCGTAGTGGTAATCGTAATACTAAAACTACTAGTAGTAGTAGTTGTTGTTGTTGTTGTTGTACTAGTAGTAGTAGTAGTAGTAGTTGTTGTTGTTGTAGTAGTAGGCGCAGTCGTAGTCGTAGTAGTAGTAGTAGTACTACTACTACTACTACTAATAGTAGTAGTAGAAGTAGTAGTAGTCGTAGTAGTAGTAGTAGTAGTAGTAGTAGTAGTAGTAGTAGTAAAAGTAGTAGTAGTAGTAGTAGTAGTAGTAGTAGTAGTGGTAGTAGTCGCAGTAGTAGTAGTAGTAGCAGCAGCAGCCGTAGCAGTAGAAACGATAGTGGTAGTGGAAGTCGAAGTAGTATCAGTAGAAATTAAAAAAACAAAAATAATAATAGTACTCGTACTAGTAGTAATAATAATGATAGTAGTGGCAATAATAATGATAAGATTTCTCCTCCTCCTCTTCCTCGCCCTCCCCCTCCTCCTCATCATCCTCCTCCTCCTCATCATCATCATCCTTCTCCTTCCCCTACTCGTAGCCCTTCCTCCTCCCCCTTGTTCCCCTTTTCCTCCTCCTCCCCCCACCCGCATCACGAGCAGCATAATCCATGGATTCCCGGGGGGGGATCGAGCTGCCCCGTAGCCCTGATACAAGCGGATTCCAAGAGGGCCAAGATGGCCCCAAGATGTTTTCAAGACGGCCCAAGACACACTCAAGACGGCCCAACGAAACGTCCAGATGGCCCAGGACGGCCACAGAGGCCTCCAAGACGACCCAAGAGGCCTCAACGAGACCCGCAACGCAAGATGACCCGAAAGGCCTCCAAGAGGCCTCCAAGAGGCCGTGCTCCCAAATCCGCCGACCCTGTCGGCGTGTGTGAGGGGCTTGTCCGTTCGAGTCGTCGTCTTCGTCATTCGTTAGTCGTCGTCTCTGTCGTCCCCTTTCCCTGCGCTCCCCTTTACCTGGGCCCGTCGCCGCTCCCCCACCCTACCAAAGCAAAATTCAGCAATGTCGTAATGAACTCGAGGGGAAGCCCCTTCCCTTTGATCCCTTCCCGCGAGGATGGGAGGGGGGGTCCCGCGAGGGTCCCGGAAGGGTCCCAGGGGGGTCCCTGGGGGGTCCCGGGTCAGATTCGACTCCCCTCCGGGGGGTCCCGGGACCCAGAAAAGCCCCAAGACGGGCCAAGAGTGCCCCTAAGAGCCCCCCAAGACGGTCCAAGAGGGCCCCGAATCGCCGAACGATCTGCCCAAGACGCCTTCACGGCCTCCAGACGGCCCAAGAGCCCTGCAAGAACCCCAAGAGGCCAGGTGCACTCCCAAGAGGGCCCCAAGAAGAAAAGTAACCCATTTCCTTATGGTTTTGGAAACATGTCGGCGTTCGCGCCTCTTCCGCTTCCCGACGCTCCAAGACGGCCCAAGAGGCCCCCCAGATCGCCCCAAGACGGCCCAAAAGGGCTCAAGGAAAAGCCAAAACCGCCCAATAGGGCCCTCGAATTGCCCAAGACGCCTCCAAGACGGCCCAAGAGGCCCCCAAGACGCTTCGAAGAGACCCCAAGAAGTATCCATGAGGACTCTGACCCACGTCAGCGTCGTGATCGTCGCCGTCGCCGCCGTTGTCGTCGTTCTCCTTCATGGTCGACGGCACTGGCCGTAAGGCCTTCGCAATCATAGATCCCCCTCAAAAGGTTTAACTCATGTTGGTACGCGTGTCTTGTCTGCCTTCCGACGGCCCTAGACGGCCCAAGAGGCCCGCAAGATCGCCCCGAAAGCACCCAACTGGCCTCCAAGATGGTCCCATGACGAGCCAAGAGGCCCCAAAGACGGCACCGAAAGGGCCCCAAGACGGCCCAAGACGCCTCCAAGATGCCCACGAGAGTCTCCGAGACAACTCTGAAGCGCCTCAGAAGGGCACCATCTGTTTCAGAGAGGCCTTCAACACGACGCTCAACAGCGCCATTCTGGCCAAGAACGCCCTTAGAAGACCAAAACAGCCCGCACGAAGTCCCCAAAGGCCCCCAAGAGGCCCAAGGCGGCCCCCACGAGGCTTCCCAGAGACCCCCAGAAAGCTCCCAGGAGGCCCCCAAGCTGCCCCAAGATGCCTCCTTTTCCTCCTCCTCCTCCTCCTCCTCCTCCTCCTCCTCCTACTCCTCCTCCTCCTCCATTCCTTATCCTTCTAAGTAACTTCTCCCTGCCGCACACCGAAACCAATGTTCAGGGCGGTCTGGGCGTTTCGCCTGAGACTTCCTCACCACTCATGACTCTGAAGCTTAAAAATTGACAACAGTGCCACAGATGGAGGGCTGGTGGTTTTCAACACGTGGCTCTCTCCTTCGCGCCGCGCACATCCGCTTGAACAAAATTACAATTGAGGGCTGCTCCTTTTCAATATGTGGCTCTCGCCGTAGCGCCGCGCACATTCGTATGTAAAATTTGAAAGTGTTTCACAAATTCCCATGATCATCGTACCAGAAATGGCGTTTGGGAAGGATTCAGGATTAGGAGGGCGCAACGGATTCGTTGATTCGCGGTGTTAATGTCCCAAGAACGGCGTTCTGGCACGATTCAAAATCGTCAAGACACAACTGTCAGGTTGATCCGTGCCGTTGGAATCCCGACAACAGTGTTTTGGCATGCTTCCGGATCTTCAGAGGGTTGTCTTCCAACAGGGCAGCCCCCTGTGGAAATGAACCGCTGTAGGGGCCTATGAAGAGGGAGCTTGGAGGGAGGGTTTATTCCAACATCGTTGATGACTCGTGGGTTTTCACTGCTCCTCCTCCTCCTCCTCCTCCTCCTCCTCCACGGGGTTCGAGGACCTGGGCGTTCGGACGAAGTTGGCCCTCTTGTGGGCTTCCAGAGGCCTCTGGGGGCCTGGCCTCGCGGGGCCTCCGGAAGCCTCCCGGGCCTCGCGGGGCGAGCCGTAGAAGGGGGAGCACAGCTTGGTCCGAGGCAGGCGCGCGGAGGAGGGGGGGAAGGGGACGCACAGAAAGAAGAAGGGGGGCCCATCAAGCCTGGGAGATCCTCCTCCTCCTCCTCCTCCTCCTCCTCCTCCTCCTCCTCCTCCTCCTCCTCTCCACGGCCACAGTATCCACGCCCCCCAGTCCCCACCCCCCTCTTCCACGGCTCCGACCTCAGGAAGCCTCTGGAGACTTCCGGGGGGCAACACGCGCAGTGTCCCAAAGGTCGATGTGTTCAACATACGGACCCCCCTCGAAAGCTTCCCTGCCGGGGCTGGCACTTTCATCTTGGGACGTTTAGTGCAAGTCCCTGGGACCGAAACGGGCCTCCCAAAGCTGAAATTGTCCAGAAAAACGAACCCAAAACTTGCGTCACGCAAATTTCGAGCTGACTGCTCCGCTCCCCCGACAAAAAAAAAGCTGGGACAACACTCAGGAAGAGGAGAAAGAGGAGAAATAGGAGGAGGAGGAGGAGGAGGAGGAGGAGAGTCCTCTGGAGGCCCCTTCGGGCACCAAAGGTCTCTGGAGGCCTCCGAAGCCCTGGAAGCTCAGGAGGAGCCAGAAACGCCTAATACGCACGAAGACGCCCAGGAGAAGGAGACGAAGGAGGAGACGGAAGAGGAGCAGGAGGAGTAAGAGGGGGAAGATCCGGCTGGTGGTCTCCACGAGGAGGAGGGCGAGGAGGAAGGGGAGAAAGGACGGAGGAGGAGAAGGGATATCGGAACGGTGGTCCCGACAAAGAGGAAGAGGAGGAGGAGGAGGAGAGGAGGAGACGGAGAGAGGATGGACGACGAGAGGCGGGAGATGGAGGGAAAAAGGGAGGTTAGGGGGGAGAGAGAGGAGGAGGAGAGGAGGAGGAGGAGGAGGGAGGAGGAGGAGGAGGAGGAGGAAGAGAAGGAGGAGGAGGAGGAGGAGGAGGAGGAGGAGGAGGAGGATCGAGGTTGGAGGTTCTGGGCCCGAGGCCTTGGATGCACTCCGCCCCTCTGCGGGCCTCCGGGAGGCCTCCCGCCACCACTGCTGGACTTCCCTCAAAATGCCGGCCCGCACCCCGGGGCAGAATTTGGGACAACCGCGTAGACATCGACTCGCCATCGCTCGGACGTCCACTCCCCGTGCCTCTGTCGATGTCGCGCGTGTATTGACTACCTACCAGACCACCCCAACCCAACCCGAAGACCTGAATTTCGGGTTGGGGGGGTAAGGGTTCCACACGTGTTTTTTATGTTTCCCGACCCCCCCCCCACTGGAAATCGAGGGTAAATCTGAGCCTTCGGGTTGGGTTGGGGTGGTTTGGTGGGTGGTGATGTATGTTTCGGGAGGTGGCCCAAGATGCTGCTCGGTGGTCCTAGCCGAGGCTAGGAGCTCCGCGCCGATCTCTTGGATCGGCACTGAGACCCCCCTCCCCGACCCGCAGAGCGCGCCAGGGGCGGCGCCGGAGGCGCCCCCAGGAGGGGGGGCTCGGCGCTGAGCTGCGGAATTCCGCGCGGCCCCCCGAGAACTTCTGCTCGCGCGTTGGCTGATCGTCCTTCGATGGGGCGCCTGGGAGGAGGAGGAGGAGGAGGAGGAGGATCCGACCCAAGGAAGAGAGGAGGAGGAGAGGAGGAGGAGAGGAGGAGGAGGAGGAGGAGGAGAGCAGGAGGAGAGCAGGAGGAGAGCAGGAGGAGGAGGAGGAGGAGGAGGAGTGGAGGAGGGAGGAGGAGGAGGAGGAGAAGGAGAGGAGGAGGACGAGCGAGGAGGAGAGGAGGAGGAGAGAGACGAGAGCAGGAGGAGGCTTCGGAGGACGAGGAGGAGAGGAGGAGGACGAGGAGGAGGAGGAGGAGGAGGGGAGCGGAGAAGAGGAGCAGGAGGAGGAGGAGGAGGAGGAGGAGGAGGAGGAGGAGGAGGAGAGGAGGAGGACGAGGAGGAGGATCCGACTGGTGATCTCAGCAAGGGCGACCTGTCCTCGCCCGCAGAGGAGGCGTCGGCGCCCGCGGCGCCCAGCGCCGCGCCGAAGGACGACTGCAGGGTCTCGACCTTCACCGCCTTGGTGTCCGGGCTCAGCATCTCCTTGGAGAAGTATCAAAGAAGAGGCCCTGGGACACACATATAAATACACACAAATGAAAGGATTCCCCATATTATCTCATATTTTCTGAATTTTTGTCTTCACCCCCACTTCACCTAGTTTCCCATATTTTCTGGGGAGTCGACGACTAACTGTGTCTGTGTGTTTCTTTCCCCTCTTGAGAAGTGTCGAGTGCACCGAAGAGACGAGACGAGACGCGAGCGCACGCTCCGCTCTGCTCCGCCCGAGGCCCAGGTGTGGCAAAGAGGCCGTAGCCGCCGTAGCCTCAAGTGGGGCATGTCCCCCTACAAGCCGATGTTGTACGAAAAAGTAAAAATACCCCAAAAGTGAACTAAAGATGCTCAAAAATTGTCAAAACATAGTCCCCAGACTATTTTTTGCCTATTTTTGAATTTTCCCCGTGTAGAGGGACACGCCCGACTTAACCGTAGCCTCAGCAAAGAAAGTGCGAGCTGAACCAACAGGCCGGCCAGTAGCGTATTGGGCGAAGTCGTGGAGGGCGAGCCTGGGCAGAGAGAGGGAGTCGGAAAATGAGCGATAGAGTCGGGGGACCAGGGGGCCAGGAAAAGGGAGGGCGGCGCATGATAGCCTGAGGCACGTGCGCGGGCGAGGGGCCAGTGGACCAGTGGACCAGTGGACAGAAACAAAAATCATTAGAAGAAGGAAAAAAAAGAAGAAGAAGAAGAAGGACAAGAAACATGATAAGAAGACAAAGAAGACGAAGAAGAAGAGGTCATGAAATCTGAGATTTGTCATGGCCCTGGCAATTTTACCCAACATGGGGGCATGGCGACCCCGAACCCCGACTCTGTGGGGTTCTCGACTGGACCACAGATCTGGGGGCCCAACTCTGGGATATACGATGGGGAGCGTCCCTCCGACGCCTGTCCTCCTCCGGTCCTCCTCCCCAGGGGGGGGGTCTCAGGAGGGAGTCCTTTCCCTCCT
>CAUYUJ010009655.1:0-32927 GCA_963575745.1 Prorocentrum cordatum
CCTCGCCCCCCCCCGCCCTGTCCGCGCTTCCCAGGGTAGCCCCCTTGGGCCACGGAACCCTTTATTTTCGTCGTTTTTCGTGTCGTTCGTCCCCCTCGCCCCCCCCTTGTCCACGCTTCCCAGGGTAGCCCCCCTGGGCCACGGAACCCTCCTTTATTTTCGTCGTTCGTCGTGTCGTTCGTCCCCCTCGCCCCACCCCCCACCCCCCCCTGTCCACGATTCCCAGGGTAGACCCCTGGGCCCGGAACCCTTTATTTCGCGTTCGCGCGTCGTTCGTTCCCCCCCCACCCTGTACCACGTTTCACAGGGTAGCCCCCCTGGGCCATTTTTATTTTCGCGTCCGTGTCGGCTGTCGCGTCGTTCGCCCCACCCTGCCCCCCCCCCGGCGCCCCCCCCCCCCCCCCCCCGCCCAGGCTTCCCAGGGCAGCCCCCCCTGAGCCTCGGACACCTTTGTGCAAGAGCCAGGGCACGCGTGCCACTTGTTAAAATTGACATCTTGGCGCAGGTCAGCCCCAGGCCCACTATCTCTCAGCCAGGACCCCTGAGGGCCAACCTGAAGTCAACCAGCGATCACTGGCGACAAGCAGCCCTGTGAGTCGCCGCAGGATCAGTGTAGTTTTTGGTGCGCGGCCATGTCGTCAGTGCTGCAGAACCACGTCGCCTCTGCCTTGTGGCGCCTTCACGGCCGCGATCGCCCATCTGCGTGGGTCGCTGTCCATGGCCCCTGAATGGAGTCGCATGCATCGTGCCTGTATGCGCCACGCGCGGGAGCAACCGAGACGCGCTGAAACAGAACCATTTTCATCTTAGTAATAAGAATAGTAATAAGAAAAATAAGTCTAAAAATCATGATTATCATATCATCACCACCATCACCATCTTCACCACCATCACCGTCATCACAATAATCATAACGATCATCATCGTTACCACCATCACCATCACCATCAACGTCGTCAATAGAATAATCATCATCATCAGCATTATCATCATCATCACCATCATCGCCATCATCAGTATCATCATCACCACCGTCACCGTCATCAGCATCAACATCATCGTCATCATCATCACCATCAAAATCACCATTATCACCATTACCAGCACCGTCTCATCATCAGCATCATCATCAGAATTAGCATCGTCATCATCGTAATCGTCATCGTCATCATCGTCAGCTTAAGCGTCATCGTCATCGGCATGACCATTGTGGGTATCAGCACCATCGTCATGACATCCTCATGATGCTCATGATCGGCATCTTCGCCGTCATCGACACGATCGTCACCATCATCAAACTCCTCCTCATCATCATCAGCACCATCATCAGGACATCAGCATCATCACCAGCATCATAACCACATCGTCATGATCAACATTAGCAGTGTCCTTACCGTAGCCATCAACATCAGCACGAACAGCACAAGCATCAGCAGCAGCACCACCATCAACATTATCGTCATCATCATCGTCATCATCATCACCATCAGAATCCTCATCCTCATCATATTCACCATGACCCTCCTATCACTATCCGGATCATCATCATAACCAGCACCATCATCACCATCACCACTACCACATCATCATAATCATCATCAGCAACATCATCTGCGTTGTCCCGATGTACATCTTCATTGTCATCGTCATCATTGCCGTCATCACCATCCTCACCACCATCAAAATCGCGATCATCATCAGCGTCATCATCAACAGCAGCATCAGCAACATCATTACCTGGGGAAGCCACAAACAGGTACCTCCCAGTGTGCGTTCTGACCAGGACTTCGAGGCGAATCCAGCGGTGGCAACGAGGGCCTCCCAGGAGGCCCCAATGAAAGGCAAACGAGGGACGGGTAGAGGTATGGGTACCCGGTCCTCCTCCGGTCATCTCTATCGTCCCCTTCCTGCATCGGCGTCCTGGATGGTGATGTGGGTAATGCACTTGTTCGCTTCGCGCATCCGCCTCTGCTCCTTGTCTGCCTGCGCGTGCGCGCGCCGCAAGCTGCGAACAGGAGGGAAGGTGGATTTGCTCTGTGCTGAGGGCGGGAAGAAGAAGAAGAAGAAGAAGAAGAAGCGGAGGAGACGGGAGGAAAGGGAGGAGGGGAGGAGTGAAAGAAGGACGAAGAGGACGAGGAGGACGAGGGGGGGAGGAGGATGACGAGGAGGTGGAAAGGTAGGGGGAACAAGGGCGAGGACGGCTGGTGAGAAGAGGGAGGAAAGAAGGGCTAGATGGGGAGAAGGAGGAGGAAGGGGAGGAGGGATAGGTACGAGGGGAGCGACGACGACGAAGACGAGGACGACAGCGTCGTCGACGGACGACGACGACCACGACAAACCACGACGGGCGGACGACTGGGCAAGGAAAGGGCTGGCGGAGAGACCGCGGGGGGTCAAGTCCCGCCCTCCCCGGGGCGCCGTGCCCGCGGCGACTCGGCAGCCCGCGGGAAAAGTCAGCCCGCGACAAAGAAGGGTCCCTGGGACACACAAATAAACACACACACACACACTCACAAATCACCGGATTCCGCATTTCTTCAACCACTTCCTGGGTGCTCGTCTTCCCCCCCACTTCCCATACATATTTTCCCAGGTTCTCCTGGGGGTCGACGATCACCTGTGTCTGTGTGTCTTCTGTTCCCCTCCCGAAGAGCGGCCCGCGCTCGGAGAGGCGAAGGGCCCGCGGCGGCCGCCGCGGGGGGGGGAGGCCGGGGGGGGGGGCGGGGCGGCAAGACCGCGCCTCGCAGGGCCGCGCTGGAGCCACGGGCCCGAGAGCCGCGGAGGCAGGACGCCTCCTCCTCCCTACCTCCTCCTCCGCCTCGTTCTCCCCCGCCTCCACCTCCGCCTCCTCCTACTGCTCCTGCTCCTGCTCCTCCTCCTCCTCCTCCTCCTCCTCCTCCTCCTCCTCCTCCTCCTCCTCTTCCTCCTCCGCCCACGGGCCACAGTGGTGCGAGCGATGCCACACGTGCCCGAAGGTTTTCCGCACGACGGTCGCCCCGAACTTCCACCAAGAAATGCGCACGGCTCAAAGGCAACCACCAGTGAAACGGGCGCCAGCAATTCGGCATGTTCGGCCAAACAGCGCCCATGGTTGTGTTGCTCCCATCGCACTTGAGGACCACATCCCAGAAATGATTTCGAGCGCCCGGAATAGCATCGGAAGAGTGGCGAAGCAATATCGGTCGAGTGTCTCCCAAGGCCCGACACGTGAAAACCCTCGAGTTTCGGTACTGTTTGGATGCTCGAAATCCTTGCTGGCGATCAAGGCTAAAGTAGGTTGGAACATCATAAGTCCATGGGCCACAATGGTGCAAACGATGCTACACATGCCTGAAAATGTTCCACATGATTGTCGCCCCAACCTTCCACAACAAATGCACACGGCTCAAAAGCAACTGCCAATGAAACTTCAAGAGGACACCAGCAATTCGAAGTCAAAGTCAAACAATTCCATGTCCAAAACTTGAAAGGTTCCAGTCCAAAATTAGAATAACATGTAGCTTAAAACTACGCAGAACATGCAAATACAATATGAAATCCGACACGAATCCGCTTTTCAAGGTTAAGGCCTGGGCAGCGAAGAATTAGAACCACAAGAAATTTCAGCCCGCAGGGCGAGATCCCCACATTTTTTGGTACATATCAGATCGAACATGGTCCCTCCAAGAGACTACCGCTTCGCGGAACGGCTTCGTGGTTGGATCAATTTCCCTCTACCGTCGCCTGTCTTGCTATCTTCCGACTCGCTGCGATCGACGCTAGTTCCGAATCGACTACCTGGGCGGGGACCTCTGAGTTTTCAATGTCGTTTCTATCGCGTCGCCGGGGGAAAGCGAGAAGAGGCGGCGGACGCGGGTGCAAACGCCTCCCCTCAGAAGTTGGGGCCTCCAACATCCAGAAGGAACCGGCCCCCTAACCCAGGCATCATCATCACCATCAGCATCATCATGTTCGTCATCATCATCATCATCATCATCATCATCATCATCATCAGCAGCATCAGCATCATCATCACCAGCAGCATCATCGCCGTCATCATCACCCACACAATCATCATCATCATCATCAGCAGCAGCAGCATCATGACCATCATCAGTGTCATCGTCATCATCAGCATCAGCAGCAGCATCATCGGCATCATCGTCATACCCCCAACCATCATCATCATCATCAGCAGCATACTTAGCATCAGCATCATCATCCTCGTCATTATCATCATCATCATCGTCAGCAGCAGCAGCAGCATCAACACCATCATCATCATCATCACCATCAGCATCATCGTCGCCTGTAATGTATTAGGTTCAAGCCGTTGGGTTGGCTAGGCTGGCCGCACCACATAGTTTGCACCATAAATATTTATATATATATATATATATTATATATATATAATATATATAATATATATACGACCACCCTGCGGGTGATAAGGAGGTGAGAGGGGGAGGGGGAACCAACGTCTCACTCAATCGATCTCGCTATCGATCTCACAATCGATCTCACATTCGATCTCACTATCGATATCACTATCGACCTCGCTCTCGATCTCGCTCTCGATCTCACAATCGATCTCACAATCGATCTCACTTTCGGTCTCACATTCGGTCTCACTGTCGATCTCACTATCGATCTCACAATCGATCTCACAATCGACGTCATCATCATCATCATCATCATCATCATCATCAACATCATCATCATCATCATCACCATCACCATCATCATCATCATCATCATCATCATCATCATCATCATCATCGCCATCATCAACATATCGATCTCACAATCGATCTCACATTCGATCTCACTATCGATATCACTATCGACCTCGCTATCGATCCAACTATCGATCTCACAATCGATCTAACAATCGATCTCACATTCTGTCTCACATTCGGTCTCACTGTCGATCTCACTATCGATCTCACAATCGATCTCACAATCGACGTCATCATCATCATCATCATCATCATCATCATCATCATCATCAAAATCAACATCATCATCATCGCCATCATCATCATCATCATCATCATCATCATCATCATCATCATCACCATCATCATCATCACCATCATCATAATCATCGGGGACCATCACTATCGGGACACCGACGGAACACCGACGGGACACCGGCGGGACACCGCGCGCCACCGGCCGCCCGGAAGAGACACATTTGGTCTCGCCGCGCCTCAGCCACAGGGACACCGACGGGACACCAGCGGGACACCGGCGGGACACCGCGCGCCACTGGCCGCCCGGAAGAGACACATTTGGTCCGGCCGCGCCTCAGCCACAGGAGACTTTCTCTCGCCCGCCCACGCAACTCCGCCTCGCCCGCACGCACGGCACGCCCGAACACGAAACCGACATCGATTTCCCGGTAGGGGGGCTCTCCGTTCCACTTCGATCTCACCCCCTCACCTCCGATCTATATATTGCGTGGCATCGGGTCTCCTTTCATGCGCGCGGCGTCGCGCGCGCGCATGACGAAATCCTGCCAGACTTCGATGTCGTAAAGATTTGGAGGGCCTGGAGGGCCCTTGGAACTGATGAAACAACAGCATCGGTTTTGCGACATGGGTTGGCAAGAAACTACACGCGCACTCATGCGAACTCCATCGATGGTTGGCACACGTTTGTACAATGGGGCCACGCGGGCCTCCCGCGCGCGCATGTCGGAATCAGTCGAACGCCTTTGCGCGCTCGCTGGGGAGGGTGCACCGTCCCTGTCACATAACATCATGCGGGCCACCGGCGCGCGACGGCTGCGCGCGCACGTCGACACCTTTCCAACACTTTCATTACCGACATACGGGCACCATCGTCGTCACCCGCATGACCAGCATCGTCGTCATCATTGGCTTTGCCGTCGCTGTCCCCATCATCGTAACCATCCTCGCTACTTTCATTTTCCACTCCACAGACTACCGCCCACCCTCCGCTCTGAATTAATGGTGGCATGGGGATGCTTGGCTATACGCCGGGCTCAGCAGCCCAGGATAGTAATCGCCAACCCCTGGCGGGCGACGCCCGCGCTAAACAGCACGTCGTCGACCACCCGCCGACAGCGCAAAATAAAATGGAGAGGGGAGGTGGATAACTTGCTCAAGATGGCAGGCGCCCAGGCTTCGCCTTGCGCCAAAATGCCAACGGAGAACCCTTCCGGTCCTGAGCAGCCCACCCACCCGCCAAGATCACACGTGGAAATGAAACTGGCATCATTACATGTTGCTCGCTTCATTTTCCACTCCACAGACTACCGCCCACCCTCCGCTCTGAATTAATGGCGGCATGGGGATGCTTGGCTATGCGCCGGGCTCAGCAGCCCAGGATAGTAATCGCCAATCCCTGGCGGGCGACGCCCGCGCTAAACAGCGCGTCGTCGACCGCCCGCCCGCCTACGGACGCGAGCGGAGGCAGGCCTTACACAGTTCCTCAGGGATGGGCTCACACAATCTCAACAGGCCCTCCTGCGCGAATTCCCAGCCGCAGCGCGCGCGCGTCAAGGTCGCACCCAAATGGGTCTTGCCCCCGACGCATTTCACGTACTGGGGAGGCCGCCCACCTGCCAAAATGCGGTCGCGTTCGAGGGCCGCAGCAAATCGCGCCTCGACTTCGCCAAGCACGGCTGCCCGGTCCGCAGCGCCCTGCGCACGAATGGCCTTGTTCACCATCGGTTCCAGGACCTCCTCAACAATGTGCTCGAGGGGGGCCGGGCTGCCCGCCGCCGCAGTCGCGCGAGGCAAAGTCGCCTGGCCCGCGCCGCCCACCAGCTGGTGGCCGGGCTGCGCCTGCCGCGCTGCGTGCGCGCCGCCCGAACTAGCCAAGGTGGCTGCCATCCTCGCGCGGAGATCTCCCACGTCGGTCGAGAACTGGGACTCGACCTTCCGCGCGAGCCCGCCGCCACGCCGGCCAAGAAGTGCGTCTCGGCAATACCGGAGGACAGCATCAGAGTCCCAACGGCCAAACAACTGGATGACCCACACGTGCACTCCAGCAAAGGCCATCCGACGAGCCCCGGTGACACGAGGGGAATGCCCAGTAATCCCGTCAGAGTCCGCACCAACGCACGCGGATCTCCTGGAAGAAGCGCGATAAATCCGCCTTGGAACGAAACCCCCCTCTCCGGACAGGGAAAAGCCGAGCGTCCTGAAACCTCACGCTGCTCGCGGAAGCAGCTGCGCGCGCCCTCCTGGCGGCCCGGGCGAGTGCAGCCACTGGGCAAAGCGGAGAAGGACACGCGCAATCGAGCGCACGCCTCTTCCCCAACGCCTCCTGGTCAGACTTAGAAGCGGGAAGGTCTAACTCTGCCCAGCCGCACGGGCCGTCCCCGGAGCCATCATGCGGGTGAAAAATGGCCTGCGGGAGCTCGGCTGCCCCCAGCTCGATCTCCCGCAACATCCACGCGCATCCGACGACAGCGGCATCCGCGACAGCAACAGGCCAATGAGGCCCCAACACAGCTTCGAACACCGCCGCATCGGCCCTGGCGATCTCCTCAATCGGCATAGGGGCCGCTTGTTTTGAAGGGCCCCGCCCGCGCCTCAAGGCGCGACCGCAATCTGTGTGGATCTGCATGCGAAGCGCGGTCCATGGAAACGCCTGTGCCACATGGTGCCTCTTGATCGCGGACAAGTACGACGCCCCGGAGCGATACCCACCTCGCAGCAGCAACGCGCCAGCAAGCTCCAATCGCTGCGGGGTGACAGGTGCCGCGCGCCATCCACGTGCTTCACATCGTCGGGCCCACCACCGAAAATGTGGCCGCATCGATGCCGCCGTCGATGCCGCAAAACGAGTGCTCCTCAATGCAGCGATCATGTCGTCGTCGTCACCCGCGTCAAGGCCCGCCGAAGTACCTCGCCGATACGGGTTGCGCCCAGGCGCAAACAAACGCACGCCCGCGGGCCTGCTCCGAGATCGCCCTCGGCACTCCTTGATGACACCCTTGTCCTTGAGCGTCCGCTTCCTGAACCGACCAGCCGAGCGCGCCGTAAACCCTCGAACGACTGCGGGCCGCTGTGTGGCAGACAACTCCGAAGGGCCGCCTGCAGCACACGCACTCCCGTCGCCGCTCTCCGCACGCAGTGGCGGAGATCGCCGCCCAACACCAACGTGATCAAACGGTTCTACCCCGTTCGCAGCCCATTGAACCGAGGTACCTGGGACATTACCCCCTGGCGTCGACCACGCGGCGCCCGGATGGCCATGCAGCCTGCCCGCATCAGCCGCCCACAAGCACGCAAGGGCAGCATCGGCCCACCTGTGCTGGCCCCCGGCCCATGTTGGCACAGGCAGCGGCCTGGGGGCCATGACCGAG
Source organism: Prorocentrum cordatum (assembly GCA_963575745.1). NCBI lineage: Eukaryota > Dinophyceae > Prorocentrales > Prorocentraceae > Prorocentrum > Prorocentrum cordatum. The sequence goes on from CAUYUJ010009655.1 coordinate 8,324, forward strand.
CGCAGCTCCACAGCGTGCGACAGACCGACCCCCGGCCAAGCCAGCCTGGCCACGGCAGAAGGGGGCGAGGCAACTCCGGCCCCGGATCCGCGCGGCGCGCCCCTGCCCACCTGCGGGGCTGGACGCCACACCGGGCGATCGAAGAAGCTAAACATTGGCCCAACTCCGCCTCCCAGAGGGGGATCCCTGAGCCAAATTGCCTTCCGGGGACTCTGCCTCCGGAGCGAAGGAGGGAGGGCAAGGGGGAAAGGGGGAGGGAGGGGACAGGGAGGACGGGAGGAGAGGACAGGGAGGACAGGGAGGACAGGAGGCAAGCAGGGAGGACGGGAGGACAGGGAGGAAAGGGAGGAAGGGAGGACGGGGCGAGGCAACAGCGACGAAGACGAAGAAGCAGCCAACAGTTTTGTGCAATAGATCACTCAAGGACCGAGGAGGGCAACAAATCGCGCCCCCCTTGCAATCGGCACAGCAAGCGGGAGGGCCTCTCCCTATCGGCTGCGCGGCCGTTTAGCCGGAGCTGCACCGCAGGCGGGGCACTGGAGCGCGTCACCGACGGCCAGTCTGCTGCCACCGCCCGGGGCACTCGACCACGGCTCCTGGACAGGCTCGGGTCTGAGCTGCACCGCAGGCGGGGCACTGGAGCGCGTCACCGACGGCCAGTCTGCTACCCCACCCGGGGCAGTCGACCACGGCTCCTGGACAGGCTCGGGCCGGAGCTGCACCGCAGGCGGGGCACTGGAGCGCGTCGCCGACGGCCAGTCTGCTGCCACCGCCCGGGTCACTCGACCACCGCTCCTGGAGAGGCTCGGGCCGGAGCTGCACCGCAGGCGGTGCACTGGAGCGCGTCACCGACGGCCAGTCTACCACCACCCGGGGCACTCGACCACGGCATCTGGCCGAGCGAACGCGGACTGCAGCACCCTATGGGCCAGTCTGCGCCGCTCGGAGGAAAGAAAAATAAAACTATCCAAGGATGCGCCACGGGCAGCGGCGCACTGGCGCAACGCCAGCTTGCGCCAGCCGCGCGGGCACCTCAGCGCCCTCATGTGTGCGGCTCAACGCATCGGCCTCGGCATTGAGCTCGGACCAAAAATGGGCCGCCTCGATGTCATGCATGGTTCGACCCAGCATCAGCAGCATCTCAGCCACCATCCGGTTCAAGCCGGCATGGTGTGCACGCTTCCGGACGACTGCCTGGAGCACGCCTTTTGCGTCGCCCCGCAGACGAAGGCGACCGCAGCGCTCGCCGAGCAGGCGCTGCCACGTGCAGATCCCGATGAGCAGCGCGAAAGCTTCACACAGAGGCTGGGCACTCGGCGCGAGCCACTCGGCCTGCAATGCCGCAGCGTCCTCCCGGGTCCACTCGATGACGACGTACCGGACAGGATCACCATTGCCCGTCTCCAGGTAAGCGCCCCCGCCGGTGAGGGAGGCGTCGAAAGCGATCGTTGGGCCCTCCCCCAGGTCGCCCACCCAGAACATCCGCGGCACGGCAAGGACGGAATCATCAAGCAAAGCCCGCATCCAGCGGAGTGCGACGCTGATCCGAGCGCGGGCGATCCCCTTGGCCGATTCTCTGCCGCGAGGCCTCGCGCAAGCAGCCGCCCACAGCATGCGGGCAAAGGACCTGGCCGCGGGGACAATGCTGCCAACCCACGAGCAGAGACCAGCGAACTGCTTGAGCACGATTCTATCGCAGAACTCGCCGGCAGAGAGCTTGTCGATGGCGAGGCTTACCTTGGTCGCCTTGTCTGGCGCGATCGTGACCGACACTCCGACCACCAATCCGGCCTCGACAACGCACTCAAGGCGTGCCCCAATCCAGTCAACTCCCGCGCCTCGCGCCGCTTTGGCCCAGGAGAGCTCGAAGTGTAGGGCCCTCCACAGCAGCAGCGGCAATGCGAGATGGACGTCGCGCACGTCGCGGCGCCCTGCGATCGCAAAGAAGGGGTCGTCGACGTAACACTGACCCCCAGCGGACAACGGACGCAAAATCGCCGCTGCTGACCGCATGAGGAATGCGGCAACCCGTCCCCAGACCAAAGGCCCGGCGATTGCCCCAAAGAGCACAACCCTGTAGACGAAGTAGCCGCGCTTCCCATGCATCACGGCGGACCCTGCAAGATATCTCCACTCTTCCGCGGCCACGCCCAGCTGCTTGAAGGCGTCCCGGAAGTCCACGACGGCGACCTCGAGCTCGCCCGGTCGAGCCCTGCCTCGCCCGGGGGGCGCCCGCGCCGCCGCCAACATGGTGTTGACGGCGTCCAGCAGCCTCGGCAGAATCACGCGCTCCGGAACCGTGGCCAAGGCATTGACCCGGCTCCTGCGCAAGTCGTGGATAATGCGGACTTTCCGCCGGCCATTCTTGACCTGGCAGAGAGCCGCCATCTTCGAAAGCACCAAGTCACCGACGTGCGAGCGCAGGACATTGGGGCCATGTGACCACATAAGGCAGCCCTGGGCGAGGTCCTTCGCAAGCACCTCCTCGGTCGCGGCCGGCTCGGCCTCCACGGACGAGTAATTCGAGAACTGCTCGTAGAACTGCGCCCCGGCCTCATCCCACTGTGGCTCTGGCCCATCCCGCTCGACGCGCGGAAAGATGCCTCTGCACGGCATCGGCCGCGCAATGCCCATCGGCGTGGCGCCCCCCACCCAGTCAGGTACAACGTCGTCAGGATCGCCACTGGCAGCGATCAGGGCCCGGAAGAGCGCCGCGCGGTCGGCGCGCGCGGCCCCGACCAGAGCAACGCCGAATTCCGCTGCAATCGCCGACCGGGCGGCCTCCACAACGCTCGGTGCGAAGCCGTCGCAACCAGGAGCGCCGAGGCTCAGCATTGTCTGCGTGATCGACTCCTTATGGCCAGCGGCCACCTCCAAGAGCGCACGCCGCAGCCGATTGCCAGTCTGGACCCAGCCGGGCACTCGCTGAATCGACTTGTGCGGGTTCCGCATGCCCCCCACGGACAGCAAGTTCTCCTGCTCCCGCACGTCTGCGCGCGACGCGGGGTCCACGGGGCCCCGGCAGGGCGCGTCCGAGATGATAACGGGCTTGTAGGCCCGCGGGGGCAGCGCAGCAGCAACGGAAGACTCCGCGAGCTGCCCCGCGCCCGCCTGCGCACATGCAGTCGTGCCCGGCGTGACCCAAGGTGCGTTCGTGAGCCAATGGCGGCAGTCACTTGGGCGCTCACTGGCGCCCCCTGCCGGCGCGACCAGCCAGACGCCCTGACATTCCTGGAGGCCGCGGACGCTCGCGGTCGCCCAGAAACCAGTAGACTGGATCAGGGCTAACGAAAAATAGCCGCCAGCCCGGAGCTGCATCCTGACATGACGCGCAATCCGCCGACCGCACGGCTGAATCGAACTCCCCGGGAGCGATGTGGAGCCAGGTGACCTTCCCAGCCTTGAGCTTGCTGGCAAGCCAGCGAAGGCGTTCCCGCTGCAAGGCGCAAGGGGCCCCCGGTTCCTCTGGTCCCTTCCGCGCGCGGACCTCCGAGAGGACGAGGCCCCTCCGCCGCCGGACAGCCGCCGAGAGCAGCCCCTCGTTCTCGAACAGGTCGACAAATGACCGCGCGCCACTCGCGCGCTCGCCAGCGCCGCCCGGGGCCGCAATCTCGTCACCAGCGTTGCCCTGGCACTGAGCATCGGCCAGCGCGGCCGTTTGCAGGGCTGCGAGGCGCGCCCGCTTCCTCGCGGGCCCTTGGCCGGTCAGCTCCCGCTGCGCGTCGCCCCCGGTGCCAGCGAGACTCGTCTGGTCAGAGGTGTCAGCGCCGGCGTCATTGCCGAGGCCATCGGGCCCCGCCGCCGCCCAATCCCATGCCAGCCCGGGTTGGGCGGCCGCCCCGTCGCGGCCAGTCACTTGCGCACGGCCCCGCCGCCGACCTTGGCCGGCGCCGGGGGCGCCCAGCCCGGGTGCTGCGGGCACCCCACCGCGCGATGGGCCTCGCGGCACCACTCGCACGCATGGACGCGCTTCTGCACACCCTTGCACGTCGTGGTGTCGCTGCACCCGGTGTGCGACCGGTTCCACGTGTAGCACAACTCGAAGCCGCTCTCGTCCATGTAGTACCGGCCATCTGAACGCTTCAGGTTGGGGTCGGGCGCCGCGCCTCCCCTGCCCTTGCCGCGCACGGGAGCCTCTGGCAACTTCGGCCGCGTTGCTGGCGCTGCGGCCCGGGCCGCTTCCGCAGCCCTCTTCCGGGCACGTCTGCCCACGCCAGCCCCGTTGCCTTGGTTCGCCCCGGCGCCGCCGCCACCCAGGGCGGCCTGCGAGCGCACCGCAGCCCCGGGGTCTGCGCCGCGGACTGGGTGGTACGCCGCGGCCTGCGTCTCCGTCCACGTTGGGATGCTGCCCGCGGCAGATCGTGCATACAACACTCTCCGCGCAGGTTCCTTCAGATTCTGCTCCCAGAAACTCTGCGCATCGACCCCGCGGACACCAGCCAACAACACCGAATTCCACGGACGGTCCTCCTCGTAGAAAGACATACTCGGGTTCGCTGCGTGGAACTCCCGCTGCCTCATGAGCTCGTCGGTGGCGAACTCGAACCGGAAGGCCCAGTCCGCCTCGGCGCAAATTGCCCATGCATCGGTACCTGGGTAGTTCTTGACCATGTTCGTGAAGAAGGCCTGGTAGCCCTCAGCCACCTCGCGCGCCACGACGTTGCCCATCAGGAACCCGGCGGCCGCGAACTCCCACGCCTCCGTCCAATGCTCGAGGTTGGCCGGGCCCTTGAACTCGTGCGTGATCCATTCGCCGGCTGCGTTCTGGACGTGGGCGGACAACGCAGCGGGTCGCTGCCTCCGGCCATCGCAAGGCCCCCACACACCCAGATCGAACGCCAGCATGGGATACTTGGCATCAATGAGACGTCCGAGGACCGACATCTGGTCATCAGAATATCGGATCTTTGTCGGAACGCTCAAGACCGTTGTGGCCTGCAGCCTCTGTCTCATGATGTTGATCCGTACTGGGTCCAGCGGCTGGACAGGGATGCGGGCCGCCTGGTCGCAGTAGTCCTTGACCTTGAGCATTTGCACCACGGGCGGCGGCTCCACCACGGTGGACGCGCTACCCTTCCCAGCGGTGCCTCCTTTACCTGGTGCACCTGGCACGGGCAGCCCAAGGCCCCCAGGCGGGCCGAAGACGTCCGAGGTTTCGACACCCATCTTGAGACGTGCAATGTTGATGACAATATTGAGCCTGGCCTTGGCAGCGCCTCTGAGGAGACACTCCTGGGCGGCCTCCGCAACATCGGCATTCAGGAGGGTCGCAATGATGCCGAAGTCAGTGAGCATGGGGTCGCCCAATGCCGAAGCAACCCCCTCCCACACCGTGGTGTCGAGGCCGGCTTACGCGAGGACCTCGCTCCACTCCTGGAACGTGGCAGCCTGGTCCGGGCCCGGGAGCGCAAGCCTGGCCATGCGCGGGCGGGTCGCGAGGCCCCCAAGCCTCCCACCTTAACTTGCTCAAGATGGCAGGCGCACAGGCTTCGCCTTGCGCCAAAATGCCAACGGAGAACCCTTCCTGTCCTGAGCAGCCCACCCACCCGCCAAGATCACACGTGTAAATGAAACTGGCATCATTACATGTTGCTCGCATCATCATCGTGCTCGCCTTGGTCGGCGTCACCATGATACGGCATTCGCCCGAGTCACCGACTCGCTCTGAAGTGCCCGCGCGTCAGCACGGCCTGCGAAACGCGCTGGGGAGTCCCCAGCGGTCAGCGCCACCGCGGCCGCGTCGGTAGCGCCATAGCTGGCCGCTCTGAGCGCGAACTTGCACGTGCTAGCGCGGCAGCGGCGATACAAAGCATCAGATGTCGAGACGCCCGTGCAAGCAGTGAGACGAAGTGCATACGCGCGTCGTCGCGCGCTTGCCGAAATGCTTGACAAACCACTGGCTTCGTAAGGATGTCATCATCGAACGCCCCGAAACATGTAACTGTTCTGGCGAAGGCCCAACACTTTGCACCTGCGAATACCTCGCTGCGGCACCGCTTTCGGTGGAGCTCCCTGTGGCACCCCAAGCAACGTGTGAGGAGTGTGCCGAAATTGGCGGGGAGCCGCACCCGAACCCTGCCACTCGGTGGAGCTTCCTATGGGGCCACGGCACGTGTGAGGGGTGTGCCGACATGGGCGGGAAGCCGCATGCGAACTTTGCAACATGGGGCATTTGGTGGAGCGCTCCCTATGGGGCCACGACACGTGTGAGGGGTGTGCCGACACGGTGTGGGGGAACCGCATGCGAACTTAGCCACAAGGGCCTTCGGTGGAGCTCCCTATCGGGCCGCGGGGCGTGTGTGGTGTGTGCCGTTCTGGGCGGGAACCGCCTACGAACCTTGCCACACTTCGGTGGAGGTCCCTATGGGTTCGTGAAACGTGTGAGGGGTGTGCCGAAATGGGCGGGGAACCGCATGTAAACCCAGCCTCTAGGTTCTTCGGTCAAGCTCCATGGGGCAACGAAACATGTGATATGTGGTGCCGAAATGACGGGGTAACCGCATGCGAACCCAGCCACTGGAACCTTCGGTGGAGCTCCATATGGGGGCGCGAAACGTGTGAGGGGTGTGCCAACACAGGTTGGCATGCAGAGAGCAGAGGGAAGATGATGGGAGGGGTGAGGGGGGGAGAAGGAGATGAGTGAGTGACGCGGGGCGTCTTTTCAAGACGATGACCCAACACCACAGGATGCTTGGGAAACACACACACACACATGGTTCTGCAACAGCTGTTGTCAAGCGCGCGTTTCGACATCAATCAAACGCTCTTGCGCGCGGACGCACGGTCCCTGTTAAATAATGCCATGCAAACCACGCACGCCCGTCGGTCGCTCGCGCACGTGTCGGAATCCTTTCAGAACCTTTATCACAGGAGTTGTGTTCTGGCACGGCGTGTCAAGACGCAACCGTCACGTTGATTCGCAACGTCGAAAACTGAGGAATGGCGTTTTAGCGTGATTGGGGATTTCCAGCTCATTGCCTTACAAAGGGGCACTTCCCACAATGAAAACAATCTCGTGGAAACCCAAGAAGAGGAAACATGGAGGGAGGATGGACTGCAATATCGTTGACGCGTCCTAGGTTTACACTGTTCCTCCTCATCCTTCCCCCTCTTCATCTTCACCCTCCCCCTCCACCTCTCCATCTTCCTCCGTCTCGCCCTCCTCCGTCTCCCCCTCCTCATCCTCCTCCTCCTCCTCTTCTTTCTCTTCCACCTCCTCCTCCTCCTGCTCCGTCTCCTCCTCCTCCTCCTCCTTATCCTCCTCCTCCTCCTTCTCCTTCTGCTCATCCTCCTCCTCCTCATTATCATCCTCCTCATCATCATTACCAGCATCATCATCATCATCAACATCATCATCAGCATCAGCATCATCAGAATCATCATCAGCAGCAGCATCATCATCAACATCAGCAACATCATCATCACCATTAACATCATCATCATCATCAGAATCAGCATCATCAGCATCAGCATCACAATCCTCATCCTCATCCTCGCACCTCACCCCTCGCCCCTCGCTCCTCGCCCCTCCTCTCCTTCTCTTCCGCTCCTCCTCATCCTCCTCCTCTCCTCCTCTTCCTCCTTCTCCTCCTCCTTATTCTTAGCACTAGCAGTGTTATTATGTGTTGTCGTCTTATTCGTCCTCGTCTTCGCCTTTTTAGCATGCGTAGCATTCGCGTTCGTATTCTCAGTAACATTAGTATTCGCAGTAGTATCATGATTGGTATGATTCGACTTAGTAGTATTATTATTGGTATGATTACGATTGGCCGGATTCAATCATTTACCAATATTACTAGTGATATCAGTAGTATTCCTAGTACTGGTCTTAAAGATACGTAGTAGTATTAGTCGTAGTAGTCGTATGGCTATTCGTCGTCGTATCAGTTCTCATTCGTAGTATCATGTGCCTGATGGCGGTTCTTTGTGATCGTAGCATTATTACGGTTACGACTATTATGATTGATACACGTTAGCAGTATAATTGGCATCCGTCTTTTCTGTATCATTCATTTAATTGATCTGGGTCGTTTTCTTATGAGTCTCCTCCTCCTCCTCCCCCTCCCCCTCCTCCTCCTCCTCCGCCTCCTCCTCCTCGCCCCTCGCACCTCGCCTCTCGCCCCTCGCCCCTGCTCCCCCGCCCTTCCCACATCCTCTCACCTGCGTCACAGGGCCTCCACGGCTGGCGGAGGGCGGCGCGGGGATCCTGCGTCATCTTGGGCACGATGTGGTGGAACGGGACCATCCCAGACTGGCGGGCGGAGGCGAGGAGGAATGGAAGAGAGAGGGAGGAATGGAAGGAGGGAGGGAGGGAGGGAGGGAGGGAGGGAGGCAGGGAGGGAGGGAGGGAGGGAGGGAGGGAGGAGGAGGAGGAGGAGGAGGAGGAGGAGGACGAGGAGGAGGAGGAGGGGGGTCCGTAGCCATTTTGGCTCAAGGCAATCGGGGGCCCGAACCGCGGTCCCCCCCCCCGTCGGGGAGCCCTGCTGCCCCCGCAGGCGACCCCCGGCGCCGCGCCCGCCCGCGCGCGCGCGCCACCTCGGCGGGGCCTGACCCTAGCCCTCTGGCCGCCGCAAGACTGGTGGGCACATCAGCCGCGATGGGACTGCGGACTCGGTAGGGCCTTCCCAGAGGCCCCGGCGCCCCCTGAGAAGTGTTCTGTGTCTCCGGGGGGCGGCATCGTGAAAACTCATCAGAAGGCCGGGGGACTCCCGAGCCTTCTGAGAAGGCCCGCCCCTTCTCATTCAGGAGGAGGAGGAGGAGGAAGAGAAGGAGGAGGGGAGGAGGAGTAGGAGGTCTCCCCCGGGCTGGCCGCCGACCGGTGAGCACCGCAGCCGCGATGGACGCTGGACGGCCGCTCCCGCAGCGTGCGCGGCCGTCCAGCATCACGGATGCTATCACTGTGGGGCCCGGCAGGCCCGCCTGGCCCAGCAGGGCAAGCAGAAGGCCGCCCCGCAGGCGGCACACGCCAAGCTGCACGAGCAGGAGTGCATCGACGAGCTGCGCGCCGAGCTGCGAGAATGGAGGGGCTGGTGGGGCCAGCACAAGAAGGACCGGAAACGGTGGCACAACGGTCAGCCTCTCTGGGGGGGGGGGGCAGGTTTGGATGCCAGACCTGGGAGAAGACACCTACATGAACCAGAGCGTGCGTAAAGAAAGGCGGCGGCTGCCTATATATATATATATATATATATATATATATATGAGTGTGTGTATAATTGTATATATATATGTATATATAGAGATATTGCCGAGGCCTGGCGTGGCGTGCGAGCTGGGGCGGCAGTGGCCGTGCGAGAGGGACGGGCAGTGGCCATGCGAGGAGACGCGGCAGTGGCTGTGCGAGACAAGACGGCAGCGGCAATTCAGGCAGCAGCGGCAGCCAGAACAGCGTGCGAGAAGGGGCGGCGGTGACGGGCTGTGGCAGCAGCGAGTGGCACGGAGAAGCATCAGACCGAAGCCATCAGCTACGATGGGCGGTACAACGAAGCACGAGTCCGATGCCATCAGTGACGACGGTGGGTCCGCGAAGCACCAAGCCGACGTCATCAGCTGCAGTGCTGGGGCCAGTCCACTCGTGCGAGCAGGGCCGGCAGTGGTGCGAGAAGGGCGGGCAGTGGTGCGAGAATGGCCGGCAGTGATGCCAGAAGGGCAGGCAGGTGGGGTGCGAGGAGGGCCGGCAGTGGTGCGAGAAGAGCCGGCAGTGGCCGCAGCTTGAGCAGGCGGAGGTGGCAACCCGAAGCAGGAGAGATGCAAGGAGAAGCACGAGCCGAACGCCTTCCGCTACGGGGGATGTGCAGAGAAGGACGAGCCAGACGCCAACAGCTACGAAACTAAGGGCACGGACCACATGCCACGTACTAACCACGACGTCAGGTACTGCTAGCAATCGCGTGCCAGCTATTCAAAGCAGGACGGCCCGAAACCGCATCCAAGCGCTCGGAAAGATCTACAAGGCCGCTGCACACGCCGTGCGGCACCCACGCATCAAGCACCTGTACGAAAGCATCGCTATCTGCCTTGTCGACCGGCAGTGCCAAAAGCATATGATGGAGGAGCAGTGGCAGATGTATGAAGAAAGCATGTGGTGGAGATGCGGGGAGGAGGCGGAGACGAAAAAGGACCAGGCACGGGCAACACGCTTCGACAAGAGTGCTAGATACGAGAAGCCATCAACAACATACGCGGGTCAGAGGGCGGCAGTGGTTGTGCGAGAAGGGTCGGCAGTGGCGACTCGGGCAGGCAGTGCTGGCAAAAGGAGACAAGCAGTGGCGGCCACTAACCGCAAACCCGGCGTCAGCAGCAACAGAGGTGGAAGCACGAAGTACGACCTCGACGGTCCTCGACGTCATCAGATAGTAGGTCGGTGACGCGCAACACGAGCCCGACGCCGTCTGCTACGAGGGTGGCCCTGTGAAGCACGAGCCCGACACCATCAGCTACGCAAGTGGCACAGCGAAGCGCGAGCCCGACGCCATCAGCTGCGAGGGTTGTGTAGCGAAGCACAAGCCCGACGCTGCCACCTACGAGGAAACTGACTCGGAGCACGAGCCCAACGTCGTCAGCTGCGAGGGTAGCGTCGCGAAGCACGAGCCCGCTGCGCTACGAGGGTGGCGCAGATAAGCGCGAGCCCGATGCCATCAGCATCCCGACGCCATCAGCTACGAGCTTGGCCCAGGGGGGCGGGGATATCCACGTCCTACGTCGGCAACACACCATGCGATGCCGACTGGTGCGGCCCGAATGACCCCATAGAGCAGGTGGGCACCGTGGAGTGCTGCAGGAAGCACACCGCGGATGGCACGGGCCTGCCGCAGATCGCTGCGGCTGGGGCATGTTCGATTGTCCACCAGCGAGGAGGCCCGGCGGGCCAGCGACACCATGGCGGATGCGGAGCTCACGGGCCAGAGGATTCGACTCAAGAGGTGAGGTGGCAGAGTCAGCACCTGAAGATAATCAAGTCGCTGCTACATGCGCCCGGGCTGGCGAGAGGTGGCTTGCAGGGACTGCAACAGCTGCGCTACAACGTGGATGGGCGCGCGCGAGGAAGGCCAGCAGCTGAGGGAAGGAAGTGATGTCGGAAATCGGCGACAGAGGTAGCGAGGCTCGTGCTTCGCGATCGTGTGGCCCATTATTCGATATCGGGGATGCTGTGACAGCAGCGCGAAAGAGAGAAGGAGGAGGAGGATAAGGAGGAGGAAGAGGCGACGCCTACGAGCCTCGATCAAAGTTCGCCCAACGCAAATCAAGGAGGCAGAGGGGGAAGGAGGAGGAGGAAAACGAAGAAGCAGAGAAAAAGAAGGAGGAGGCGTTTTTTTGTTTGTTGAGGGCCCGGAGGCAGAACGTAACATGACCAAGCTTCAAAGGGGGCGCCGCGCGCAGCCCAGCGCACGATACGCGCTACAAAACGCCGCTGGTCTGAGGCGACCCCTTGAGCCTACAAAGGCTCAAAAGCACGATTCCGCACAAACGGAACCAACACGGCTGTAAACGAAATTGTCACCCCGCGCCTGTCGCGCCAACATTATGACCGCCGCACCAATGCAATACATTAAACGATTCGGGCGGCGGCCGCCGCTTCCTCACGAGCACGGATACGCGCAGCAAGTGCCGTCATGCCCTCCGTGGGAATCAAACCGCACGAGGAGGAAGCCGAGGGGGCTGGTGGACGGGCTGCTTCTCGCAACACAGTGCCGGCGGTGGCACGGCAGGTGGTACCACCATTGCCAGCGTCAACCGCCGCCCCGCTCCTGTAGTGCGGGTAGCGGCCCTGACGAATTAAGTGGAGAGCAGACCTGCCACTCGATCCAGGGCGACCGTCACACAGCGTGCCAAGCTTGAAACACCGCTTACTCGTTTAAGCTCCACAACGGAAGCAAAACACCAGAGGCTGGCAGTCAGCTTCCTGCAGTATCGTCGCACAGAGGAGGTGGCCACGCTCACTCTCCGCGCCATGCAGGCGTCGAAGGGCGGTAGAAAGACCCTTGCATCCAAGCATCGGTCGTTCTTCGCCGTACGCCACTTGACAACATTTGGAGCACCTGGACACGATTTCATCCGAGGGGTCGTCCGAGTCCAGAGCGACCCAATCGTGCCACTGGTGGGCACGCAGGGTCTTGGGCCGCGGTCCAGTGGGGTCCCGCCGGAAAACGAGTTTCGGGAAAAGCGATAGGACAGCAGCGAACATCGAAACCAGTTTACGCATCGTGCCTACCACAGCGTCGAGCTCTTCGAGCTCCGCAGGCGGCAGGCCCGGATGAAAAGTTAAAGCATGTTTAGCCAAGCGGTCGGCATCTTTGTTACCAAGGCTATCTTGCGCTCCCTCGGCGGAAGCGCAGCTATCACAGCATCTGACCGATGGGCTGGCGTGTGAGACACTGAGCTCAGCGAGGCCATGCCTTCCTCAGCTAAGGCACGCCTGCGAAGGCCCGCAAAAACTTGATGAGGCTCAAGCTGCGCGGACGGCCTAAGGTTATGAAGCCGAACGGCACCGAGACAGTCGCTGTGGGCGTGGCTATGACCCGAAGCGAGGCAGCTCAATGTAGCTAACCCGAGTTGTTTCCCCGACTGCGGGGTCTGGGGAAGGCCAGGCCAGACCATGCCAAGGGCTCTGGCGACGAGGTTATAATCATTGCCAGGCGCCAAAAAGACGGCAGCATACGAACTACGATTCACCTCCCGAAAGACACACTGCGTCGCCGAACCATCGACAACGATGTCGTTATCAACAGTTCGCGCAAAGAAATCGTCGACACCGAGCGGCTCCCCGTCAGGGCCCTGGAGGATGGGGTTAAGGGCCAGGTTGGGAGGGGGCGGCTCCTGCTGCGGGACTATGAGGCGTGACCAGAACAGCAGACCTGCTGCGTCAGCAGCCGCAGCAGCAGCAGCATGAACACAAGCATTAGCATCAGCATCAGCATCAGCATCATCACCACCACCACCACCACCATCGGCGGCGGTGTCGTCGACGCGCTCGCCCTCATGCCATTCCTCATCAACATCAACAGCAGCACCATCACCACCATCACCATCATCATTTGCAGCATTGTCACCATCATCATCAGCAGCATCAGCATCATCATCATCACCACCATCATCAATATCATCATCAGTATCATCATCAGCATCATGATCATCGTCATCATCGATATATTCAGCATCAGCATGAGCATCAGCATATCACCATTACCAGCATCGACACCATCACAACCAATACCAACACCATCATCAGCATCCGCATCCTCATCCTCCTCCTCATCAAAATCAGCATCATCAGCACAATCATCATCATCAGCATCATCAGCATCATCATCATGGTCAGCATCATGATCACAATCATCATCAGCATCAGCATCAGCATCAAGATCAACATCAGAATCAGTGCCACCACCATCACCACCATCACCCTCAGTATCATCCACATCCCCATCATCATCGTCATCGTCATCATCATCATCATCAGCATCATCGTCACTATCATCATCAGCAGCATCATCATCAGCATCATCAGCAGCAGCATCAGCATCAGCACCAGCACCAGCATCAGCAGCAGCATCATCACTAACATCGCCATCACCATGATAATCATCACTATCAGCATCAGCATCATCAGCATCATCCTCAGCATCATCATCACCATCATCATTATCAGCTTCAGCATCGTCATCATCACCATCACCATCACCGTCATCAACACCATCACCATCACCACCATCACCATCATCATGTTCCTCATCATCATCCTCATAAATATCATCATCAGCAGCAGCAGCATCATCATACTCAGCATCATCAGCACTATCATAATCAGCATCAGTATCAGCATCAGCATCATTGACACCACCACCAACATTACCATCAGTACCATCATCATCCCCATCAGCGTCATCATCACCATCAGCATCATCAGCATAATCACTATCATCATCAGCAGCATAATCATCAACGACAGCAACATCAGCATCAGCATCAGCATCAGCATCAGCAGCAGCATCATCATAATCATCATCATCACTAAGATCACCATCACCATCACCATCATCGTCAGTATCATCATAAATATCATCATCATCACTATCACCATCACTATCATCATCACTAACCATCAGCATCATCATCAGCATCACCATCGCCATCACCATCATCATCATCATCATCATCACCATCACCATCATCATAATAATCCTCATCATCATCATCATCATCATCCTTATCCTCATCCTCATCCTCAGCCTCAGCCTCAGCCTCATCCTCATCCTCATCCTCATCCTCATCATCATCATCATCATCATCATCATCATCATCATCATCATCATCATCATCATCATCATCATCATCATCATCATCATCATCATTATCAGCAGCAGCATCATCAGCATCATCAGCAGCAGCATCAACATAATAACATAAGCCTCCCCCTCCTCCATCCTCCTCCTCCTCTTCCTCCTCCGTGGAGAGGGCGGCAGCCTGGTAGCCGGGGCTGGTGTTCCTGCGACCGCGCTTGCCGGCTCCCTTCTGGCCGAAGCCGCACGTGCGGCCCTTGTGCCCGTACTTGCTGCGCCCGAGCACGATCCTCGGCCGCCAGCCCGAGGGGTCAAGGGTCGATGCCGAGGACGGAGGAGGATGAACGTTCGAAGATCGAGGAGGAGGATCGAGGAGGACTCAAGATCGCAGGAGTGCCAGGATCGAGATCGATCCGGCATGTTGATCGAGGAAGGAGGAGGCATCGAGAGGTCTTCGGGCGTGGTCCAGCCCTCTCGGGCCTCCAGGACGGCTCGATCCGCCTCGAGGGAAGCGCCCCAGGAAAGGTCTAGAGTTAAGTCGGGCCTGTCCCCCTACAGGGGGATTTTCGACGAAAGATTAAAAGTAACCCAAACAAAATTAAAAATATAATCCAAAAATAGTCTGGAGCCGATCTTTTGCATATTTTTCTGCCTTTTTAGGGCATTCTGGAGGTACTGTTTATTTTTCGTCGAAGATTCCCCTGCAGGGGGACAGGCCCGACTCAAGTCTAGAGGGGTCGACTGTGTTCGTCTGTGGGGGCGGGCGGGGGGGGGCACCTCCGGTCGTCGCAACAAGACCACGACGACGGCAAGTCGTTCTCGGCTTCGCCATCCAGGGGGCCGCCTTTGGGCCCAAGGGCCGCCCGCAGGGACGAGCCAGTCCCATGGATGGGGTCGAAAAGGTCGGGGGCCCGCATAATGTCCACCGTGGGAAGGCGATCCTCGGTGCTGCTGTTGGTGGTATTCTTCAGGCCGCCGACAGCTTCTGAATGATACCACCGTCATCGAGACTGGGGCCACCTCGCCTTCGAGAGGCGATAGTCGCGTTGGCGCCGACTTCCAGGCATGACGGAGGAAGAGGACACACTGAAACATGTTGGGCCTACTGCGCCACGGGGGGCAAATTGCATCGCCACAGCGATACCCGCGCGACCCAAGAGTTCCGAGAGGCTCGGGCGTTCTCCATCCTCAAACAAGGCTCTTCCCTTTAGAAGAGTTTTGATAATCGAATTGTCCGTTCCCTGTTCTTCCTTAATCGCGAGATGTTGTACCCAACTCGGAGGGGCCGCGCGAGCGCGATGGGTCTCACGGCCGTACTGGCGCGCGCGGAGCGGGCGACGCCATGTTATGGCACCCGCTCAGTTTCGCGGAGGCGGAGCAAAAGGAGCAGGAGGAGGAAGGAGGAGGAGGGAGGAAGGAGGAAGGAGGAAGAAGGAAGGAGGAGGAGGAAGGAGGAGGAAGGAGGAGGAAGGAGAAGGAGGAGGACGAGGAGGAGGAAGGAGGAGGAGGGATGAGGAGGAGGGAGGAGGGGAGGGAGGAGGAGGGAGGAGGGAGGAGGGAGGAGGGCGAGGGGGGAGACGGGCGGGAGCGAGGGAGGCGCGGGCAGCCTGGCGGCGCACAGGTCTGGGGCGACGCGCGCGCGCTGGCTGTGCTCGAGAGGGGGCTGGTGGGGCACGGGCGGGGGCCCGGGCAGGCACCCTGGCCAGCCGAGGTAAGTGGAGGGGCCCTGGGGCACACGAGTACATACACACGAATACAAGGATTCCCTGTGTCTTCTTGTATGTTCCAGGTGTTCGTCTTCCCTCCCCCACTCCGCATATGTTCCCATCTTTTCCTGGGAGTCGACGATGAATTGTGTCTGTGTGTCTTCTTCCCTCCTGAGTAAGGCTGGCATCAAGTCGGGCGTGTCCCCCTACAGGCGGATTTCGGACGAGAAGCTAAAAATGGTCAAACAAATACTTCACCATGGCGCCAAAAGGCGCAAAACACAGTCCCCCGACTAATCTTCACCGATTTTTGAAGCTTCCCCCCGTAGAGGGACAGGCCCGACTTCAGGCTGGCACAGCACTGAGGGGGACCCACGTGAGGCTGGCACGGCACCCAGGGGGGAGTCATCCAATCATCTTTGAAGGGCCCCTGGGACACACAAATGAATACACACAAATATTTTCCTATATTTTCTGGGTGTTTGTCTTCCCCCCCCCCTGCCCATATTTTCCCATACTTTCTTGGGGAATCGACGATTCATTGTGCCTGTGTGTTTTTTCCCCTCCTGAATCTTGGAGCCCGCGCCGCACGGCCGCGACGGGCGCCGAGGGCGAGGCAGCGCCTGGCTCCCCCCCATCGGGGCTCGGGCCTGGGCGGTCGGACCCCGCGGCCACCGCGGCAACAGCGGGCGGGGAGGGCGCTGTTCGGGCCGGGCGAACGGGGGGGATAGCAGAGGGGGGGGGGGGGTTTGAGAATCGGCTCGCGCAGCCGATCTTCCCGGCGCCCCCCGGCGCCGGAGGCGGCTCATGCATCGAGGAATGGGCCCCTCGGTGGGGCCGAAACCAGCCGCATGCGGCAGATGCCGTACCCCCCCCCCTTTCCCAATACCCCCCCTGCGTTCGGCCCGAGTCGTCCTTCTCGCGGAGAGGTTCCGCGACCGGCTGGCCGCCCCCAGCCGCCGCCGGGCTCCAGACAAGAGGAGCTTGCGGGAACTGAAGGGATTGGGGGCGATTGAATCGCCCGCGAGGACCTTCCTCCTCCTCCTCCTCCTCCTCCTCCTCCTCCTCCTCCTCCTCAGGCAAAATGACCTACGTACTGCCAGCGGAACAGAGCACGACATGACCAGCTCTCTCGACAGAGTGTCCCAGGTCCTCGGCCCGTCTCGAAGCCAGGGTGCGCGTGTGGCTCGCAGGTGTCACCGATTTCGGGCACCAGAAACTCGACGGCAAAAGTCATGACTTTGTGGACAAGGAGGGAGGTGCACGCCCGAGCGTGCAAGCTGCATCGTCGGCACCTCCACTCGTCTCTGTCTCTGGAAAGCAGACATCGCGCTGAACAGTGTTGTTCGTTTTCGTGTTGTTGTCGATTTCCCTCGTTTTGTCTTCGATCCGCCTGTGCTGCAAAACGAAATCGAAACGATAACGGCCCACGAAATAAAACACCTTTCGTGTCGACCCCTGCTGGAAAGCTGTGAAACTAGTGCTGAGAAAGAGTGACCTCTGGTGCTAGATCAGCGCGGCCCTGCAAAGCACTGGTGGGCAGGTCTACTGCCAACGATGCAACAGACTGGGTGTAAACTTCTTTGGAGAAATCGAAATCAAGCTCGAGCCCGCAAAATGGGCCTTCTGGACTTCGCCGATCGTATTTGCCATGGCGTGGGACTCTGCACCCGCGCGCGAAAAACAGCCCAGAAGCTACTGGCGAGGTCCTGGATGTTTGGGATGTCCGTCCAGTCCCAATGGTACACACAAAAAAAACTTCTTCCAAATACCAGCGCTCAAAACAAGGGGCCACAAGACTGACCCTACATATCGCTCGCAAGAGGTCTGAAACAATCGCCGCTTCGGGGGGACCGCGTCGAAACGCGCGCAGAATAGCAAATCTGTCGGCCTGATGCACCGCCCGGCGCCGTGCAGGTAAGAGGCCGAACACCTCGCGGCGAGGAAGCCCACCAGGGCCAAGGTCCACAGCAGCGAAACTACACCGGAAAAAAAACCAGGGATGTTCACATCTATCCTTGATACGCTGGCGTAAATGCGACTGCCCCAAGACATTCCGACCTCACCCCGAGCATGGGCGCGGGGGCCAGGCAACACGGCAGGGGCCTCCAATCGGGGACATGGCCTGGGAACCCATGCGCAGGCTCGAGCGCGTCCCACTCTGGGTCTCCTGGCCCGCTCCCGCCTGGCTCCCAATGCAAAGTCCTACATTCCACGACGCCGTCAGGGTGCGCGGAGCCCACGCTAGTCGCGTAATCGAGCACGCCGTCACAATCGCAAAACTGGTGGCCGAGGGCCCCTGGAACTCCTCCAGAACAAAACTTGCAAAAGTGCGATTGACGCAATGACGCGGTTTCACGTCGAGTTGGTGGCCACATGGCCGACCCGACCAGACACCTCGCAGCCCCTTGCCTCTCGGAGTCTGATATTCTCGAGATGCCATGGCGGAGGCCCCCCATCCAGGGGCAGTATACATCCGACGTTTGGGGGGCGTTCTGCCTGCAACGTGCGTTCCCCCTGCTAACGCTGCACTCCGACCCTCGACGCAACGCGCACCTCGAGGAAAGGCAGCCCGAACAACACCACTCACTAGACAATGCAATGCTAACATGTTCCAGCGAACTCGACGCAAACTAAGCAGCACAGCTGAATCCAGGCCCGTGCAAGTACGCCAAGTAGGAATGAAGTCGATCTCGAGAATCTAACACGCTGAAAGGTCGGATGCAATCTGCCAGGGCAGGTTCCAGAATCCCAAATCATGGAAGCGCACCTGCACAGAAGCGGCACGCACGCATCGCCAGGCCAAGCTTCGAGGGAGCCCAACCTCTCGGCTCGCCATCAGGACTCGCGAGGGCCATGAGGGCGTCGTCGATGGCCCCTGAGACGACCCCGGCAGGAAGCGCGCCGGCGCGCCACAAGGTATCGACCTTGCCCGAGAACAGCTCGAGTCCCATGTCGCTCATATAACGAAATATTGACAGACCTTCCTGCTCTAAATGTGGCGCGCACCGCTGAATCAACAAATCCGCTTTAACCACTTACATAATCAGGCCTAGGCTAAACGCACTTCGGCTGAACAGTTACACCGAGGCCCAAAGTGGGCCGGCATCATTCATATCCTGACCGATCCATGAGAGCCTGGAACCACCCAAAATCCCAGGCGCGGTTACATCCAACAGAAGAGAGGCGCGACCACCGCGCGGTGGAGACGAAGATGCATAATCTTGCTCGCGCGCCCACTGCGGGCAACTACCCCCTGATTCGAGACAACTCCTGCACTGCGAAACCCGACCGCTTGGACGAGCCTGGGGCACCGGAAACACGAAACGCATCCACATCACCCTAAGAGAGAACTGGAGAGCACGTGCCTCCTTGAGGAGGCGTTCAACAATTATGCGATCGTAGCAGCATGTCAATCGAGACAGAAACGCCGCGCGCCCCTCCCCCCCAAACCGCCTCCGCCACCTCCGCCTCCACATACTGAGCGACCGCGGCATCTGGAGAGCACGCGGAAAGCCCGGGGCCTCAGATGGCCCGGTGACGGCTGCTAGCCTCCCATCGCCGTGAAATTGGCCTCCTGGTTCGGCCACATATGCGGGGGAGAATTCTGACTGAGGCGATGCGCCGATGGCCCCCTGACGGTCTGCCAAGTCGGACAGGGCGAGCCTGGATTCTGGCAACGGGCCAACGTAAGAGGGCATCACAAGCGCGGCACAGCAACGCCAGGGCCTCCAACCTGACGCCCGAGATGCGATCTAACCGTGGCCTGCCCAGAGCCGACTTCCTGGAATTCCCCAAAGAAATCCCCAGATCTCGCGCGCGAGCGCCAGAGGGCCCGGCCCATTCACCCAAGCACTGGTCAGTTCGCTCGACGGGCTGCGCACGGACGCCCGCGCACTCACCTGCCACTTCCTGCAACTCACGCACGCGAGAGAACCGGCGTGCCTTGCCAACACCGCTGACGAACGCCAGGCGGGCCCACCTGGCCCAACCTGCAGGCGATTCCTCCACGAGCTCGTTCGTCAACCTATGACAGGCCTCGTTCGTCGCACCAAACTACTTCGTCCAGGTCCTGGCAGCAGAGGCCGCTCAGTGGACCACAAAAAACGCTGCTGCGTCGGGCGGGAAGCAAGCGCGGATCCGCTGCCCTCGCTCCACGCGCTTAGAAAACCGGAGACACCATGCAGTAGCTCGATCACGCACGTGAGCGCGCGCTCGATCACGCACGTGAGCGCGCTCTCTGCCCCAGGACAAAACTCAACTACACCAGCGCGCCTGTCAACGCATGAACAAAGTTTACCAGCGCGCTGCGAAAATGCCGAGGCCCCCTGCCGAAGGCCCCCCAGGCAGACCAAGCAGACGGCGCACTGGCCCCTGCTGGCTTCAGCCACTGCCACTCGTAGTCCGCGCGACCCGCGGGCGTGCGATGAAGGCGACAAGCCTCATCTACAACGCCGCGCCTGTCGAGCAGCTCCGCCTCGCCCCAGCAATGAGACAGCTCGGCCCCCGACTCGTCATGTCGCGGGCGCGCTTGGACCGGTCGCCCTTCACGAACCAGCGGGAAAGGCATCGTCGGCAAGACCTTCGGCCCAACAGGAATCTGCAACATGTCACGCGCCTCCCAATGGTGGGTGCTGAAACAGGAAGGCGAGGATACGCGCCCACCACATTGCCCACAACTGGAACCCCAATGCGCGACGGCAGCGCTCCAGATGCATAAAACAAATACATTCGAATACCTGCCGCGGATTGAGCGGTCGCGGGCTCGATCGAACTGCGGCGCGCACCACTGCGGCCAACGAACCAATCGTCAATGTCGCTGCCAGGGCCCACGTTGCAGTCAGCTCCAGTCTCCTACGGCCGGTTCACGACAATGAGCTTCGAGGTGCATGATGCGATGGCGGACAGTATTTGAAGGTACCCCCGTCAGCTTAAGCCCTGCCACCATGCGCGCGGACACCCCCCTCACACCCCCCACACCCCACCCACCCGACGCAATAGTGCGCATCTTTGCCGCCACCAAGCAGCCTGGACACAAGAACTGACTACAGGTGCGCTGGGAGCATGGAATTGAACGCGCGCTCGGGCGCGCGGACGGCCGCGCCCCCTGCCGCGCCACATGCGGGGGCCAACTTGCATCCCGAAAAGACGAAGCAGACCTGCGCTCGGTGCCCGGATAGCACTGGAAGGCTGGCGGACTGCCGCTCAACTCCCCAACGCCATCAGAAAGAGTCGCCGCCCCCGCGCCAAAGCTGCAAGCAAGCTGGAAGCAGCTCAAACAGAAATCCTCGCCCTCTTGGACTCAATGTGCGACGCGACGGTGACGTTGATCCTCTTGGTATCTCTTGATGGCCGCGCGCAACTGATATTATCCCTCGGGAGGTTCGGATTCAGAGGCGTTCTTGAAAACTCCCTGGAGATCGGCCGAGTCATCCGTATCCGTTGGGACGGGGATCTGTTCTGTGGATAGGCTCTGGGCGGGGGGGCGCCGCTGCCGCGGCGGCACCATAGCCGCCGCTGGGGTACGCGCTCTCCCTGCCGCTGCTCGAGCCAGCGCTATCGCCGCGAGCGCGGCGCCCAGCAGCAGACCAGCCTCCCGCAACTTCTCAGAACGACCCACGGCACCAGTGCGAAAGGGCTGCTCAGCACACAGTTCGTGCAGCATCTTACCGATGGCTTCCACTGGCGAACCGATCCCTGAGGCGATGGGCCTGGGGCACCGGGCCTGGTCACGCCGACTGGTTTGGGGATCTGGAGCTGCGGGCGATTGGACGGGCTCGGAAGCTCACGCTGGCCGCTGAGCGCCGCACCTGTGGCCGTGCCACAGATGCTGCACGACGGGACGGTCGGCGCGCTTCCACCGCAGCGGGACGTCCGACTGGCGCGCCACTTGCAGTGCCGCGCCCGCGCACCCCATCCGGGCGCCTGCGTCGACGGCCAGTCATACCTCAGCGGGGCGGCAGTGCTGATGGGCCGATTTCCCACCACCACTACCATAGGTAAGAGGAGGAGGAGCAGCAAGGGAAGGAGGAGGAGAAGGAGGAGGAGCAAGGGGAGGAGGAGGAGGAGGAGGAGGAGGAGGAGGAGGAGGAGGAGAGAGGAGGAGGAGGACCTCCCAATCCTACCTTCTCCCCCGTCCTACCTGTGGTAGTGGTGGTGGGAAATCGGCCCATCAAGTGCCGCGGAGGTCCCGCTGGGGAGTGGCGGGGAAGACGGAGGACGAAGCCGGGCGGACCGCCAGGAGCCCGCGCGGCACCGGCGGAGAGGATGGCAGACTGAGCCACCTTGGCACCGGCCCCGGACGAGCGGCATCCACGCGCTCCGCGGGGAACAAAAAGCATCTTGAGCCAAGACGTCTGGGGAGGGAGCGAAGGAGGAGGAGGAGAAGGCGGAGATGAGGAAGAGACAGGAAGACGAAGAAGAAGGAGGCGGAGGAGGAAGGAGGACGGAGGAGGACAAGGGAGGGAGCAAGAACGGCCGCATGCGGGATCCATCCAGACAGCTCACACTGTTCACCTGATAGCGACGAGAACTCACCAAACACAATGCATCGTCGTGGAGGTCCCACTGCAGCAGAACCACCAGCACGCCGCCGTGCAACTGCAGAAACCCACCTACGAGCACGACGCCCACGTGCACGACAGCAACGTCTGCTACGAGTACGACAGCAACGGCAGCGACGAGTTCGGCTGTGCACACGGCGTGCCAGGCCTGCTGGCCCCAGGCGTATGGTCACCAACAGCGCTCCGAGGGCCGCAGGCAGAGCTCCGAGGTCAACAACCACAGCTTCGACGACCACCAAAGAAGCCACGAGAGGCACCAGCAGAGCCTCGACGGCCACGCGCTGAGCCACAAGGGCCACCAGCAGACCCCCTAGAGATCCCGGCAGCGCGTCGAGGGCTACCAGCAGAACTACCTGGACTACCCGCAAAGCTACCACGACCAGAAGAAGAGCCTCGACGGCAGCGCGCAGAGCTACGAGGACCGCCAGCGCAGCTTCAACGGCCACAAGCAGAGCCCCGCAAACCTGCGAGGACCTCCAGCAGAGCCACAGCGGCCACCAGCTGTGCTGCGAGGACCACAAGCTGAGCTTCACGGGCAACAAGCAGACCTTCGAAGACCACCAGCTGAGCTACGAGGGCAAGAAGCAGAGCTTCGAGAACAACCCGCTGAGCTGCGAGGGCAAGGAGCAGAGTTTCGAGACCCATCAGCTGAGCTACGAGGGTCACCAGCAGGGCTTCGAGAATCACTGGCTGAGCGTCGAGGGCCATCGGCTGTGGCACCCGGGCAACCTGCTGAGCTACAAGAGCCGACAGAAGAGCTACGAATGCAACCGGCTGAGCTACGAGGACCACAGGCTCATTTACGAGGGTCACAGGACAAGCGGAGCCAGACGAGCCACCAGCAGAGCTAAGTACCAGGGCCATGCTCTGAACTACTACGAATTCCAGCATGCCAGCATGCCTATGAGGGCCACCAGGTGAACTACGAGAACCACAAGCACGGCTACGAGGGCCACAAGCAAGGCTACGAGGACCTCCGGCTGAGCCACGAGAGGCACCAGGAGAGGTACCAGGGCCACCCGCTGTGCTACGATGGACACAAGCTGAGCTACGAGGGCCGCCTGCTGAGCTGCGAGGGCCACAGCCTCAAATTACAAGGGTCACAAGCAGGGCTACGAAGACCACAAGCTGAGCTACAAGAGACACCAGCAAAACTACCAGGCCTTTCTGAGCTGAAAGAGCGTGTTCTACCGCTGCTGGCGGAAAACCGGGGGGGGTCACTACCGGTTCGAACCCCTCCCCCCCCCCGCCCCCCCCCCTCCGGAAAACCGGGGGGGGGTCACTACCGGCTTCGAAACCCCTCCCCCCCCACCCCCCCCACCCCCAGCCTCATCATGAAAAAGGAAGGGGGGGGGGGGTTCACTACCAGTTTCGAACCCCCCCCCCCCCCCCCCCCCCCTCGAAAACCGAGTGGGGGTGCGGACAGTGGTGGGGACGGTGTTGGTGGGGACAGCGGTGAGGGGACAGCGGGACCAGTGGTGGGGACAGTGGGACAGTGGGACAGTGGTGGGGACGGTAGTGGTGGGGACAGTGGTGGGGACAATGGTGGGAACAGGGGGGGACAGTGGACAGTGGTGGTGACGGTGGTGGTGGGGACAGTGGTGTGGGGACAATGGGAATGAGGTGGAAACATTGGGACAGTGGAGGGTACAATGGTGGTGGGGACAGTGGTGAAGGCGGTGGCGAGGACGGCGGTGGGACAATGGGACAGAGGTACAGTGGGGACAGTGGTGGGGACAGTGGGGACAGTGGTGGAAACAGTGGGACAGCTCAGTGGGACAGCGGAGGAGTCAGTGTGACAGTGGGGACAATGGGGATAGGCAGTGGTTGGGTCCGTGGAGACAGTGGGGAGAGTGGAACCGTGGTGGGAACAGTTGTGGGAACAGTGGGGACAGTGCGACAGTGGTGGGGCACTGGTGGGGACAATAGGGACGGTGGTGGAACCAGTGGGGACAGTGGTGGTGAGGACAGTGGTGCTGGGAACACCAGTGGGGGATGTGATGCGGACGGTGGTGGGGACCGGGAGTCGTTTGCTGGCGGTGAGTAGGGGGGGGGG
>CAUYUJ010009656.1:0-17500 GCA_963575745.1 Prorocentrum cordatum
CCCAGCACAGTGGGTAGTCACCGCGGATTCAAATTAGACCTCGCCATCCCTGGGGGGCTGCGATCTGTGAAACTGTCGCCACTTTCGAGGCCTGCTGGAAGCCCAGCACAGTGGGTACCCACGGCGGATTCAAATGGGACCTCGCCATCCCTGGGGGGCTGCGATCTGTGAAACTGCCGCCACTTTCGAGGCCTGCTGGGGGGCCCAGCACAGTGGGTACCCACCGCGGACTCAAATGGGACCTCGCCATCCCTGGGGGGCAGCTATCTGTGAAACTGTCGCCACTTTCGAGGCCTGCTGGGGGGCCCCGCACAGTGGGTACCCACCACGGACTGAAATTCGACCTCGCCATCCCTGGGGGGCTGCGATCTGTGAAACTGTCGCCACTTTCGAGGCCTGCTGGGGGGCCTAGCACAGTGGATAGTCACCGCGGATTAAAATTAGACTTCGCCATCCCTGAGGGGCTGCGATCTGCGAAACTGTCGCCACTTTGGAGGCCTGCTGGGGGGCCCAGCACAGTGGGCTTCCCGCACGTCTTTCTCCTGCTCTTCGTTCCCGACTCCCCATGTCCTCTTCGAGCCTGTAGTTGTCGCCCCTCGTTCTTGTATGGTTCTCCTGCGCATCATGCCATAGGCGCGTGTCCCGAGTAGCTTACATATCAAACAACGGATCCTGCAATTTGATTGTCCATGCAAGTTTCGGCCAACTCCTCGTTTCCCATGATTCAAATGGGTTGGGTACGTCACAGGGTAATTTTCTGTTCTTTTGCAGCTGCACGCGCGGATGCTTCGGCCGGCGAGGCCCGAGCGCCCTTCCTCGATTTGGGCACTGCTCGTGCGGGCGTGCCCGCGCGCGCGCGTACACTGTCAGGCCCGGAATTGTAATGGGAGGACGCCCCCAAATGTAACCGAGCGTGTTCCACTGCGCGCCAAGTGCCTACTCGCAGGGCACATCTTTGCCTCGATGTGGTGGATCGTGGGTCCCCCGCGGCGGATCCGGGCCAGCTGCATCGCCAATGCACTGGCGATGCGGATCGATGTGCAGCCCGATGTTCTCCACGCCGACGTCGCCGATGCGTCGCCGACGTCGCCGATGCATCGCCGATGCATCGCTGATGCATTGGCCATGCGGCGCGATTCTCCGACCCCATCTACTCGGACCCCATTTCGGAGGCCTTTAGTCTTCCTCTCAGGAGGGGAACATCGCTCCCAGTGGCGACACACATATATTGTAGTGGCCTCCAGCCAGTGCCGCCGATCCGGGACGCTCCAGATAATTATGATGATGATGATGAGGAGGAGGAGGAGGATGAGGATGAGGATGAGGATGAGGATGAGGATGAGGATGAGGATGAGGATGAGGATGATGATGAGGATGAGGATCAGGATCAGGATCAGGATCAGGATGAGGATGAGGATGACGATGAGGATGATGATGATGATGATGATGATGACGATGTTGGTGGTGGTGGTAGTGGTGGTGGTGATGATGATGATGATGATGATGCTGATGCTGCTGGTGCTGATGATGATGAGGATGATGATGCGGATGAGGATGAGGATGAGGATGAGGATGAGAATGATGATGATGATGCTGATGATGATGATGATGATGCTGATGATGATGATGATGATGATGATGCTGATGATGATTATGAATGTCTGAAGATGATGATGAGATGATGATGAGGAGGAGGATGATTAAGATGAGATGATGATGAAGATGATGATGATGATGATAAGATGATGATGAAGATGATGAAGATGATGATGATGATGATGATGAATGATGATGATGATGATGATGATGATGAATGATAATGATGATGAGAAATTATGATGATGATGATTTATGATTATGATAATGATTATTGATGATGTATAGGTGGTGGTGGTGGTTGGTGTGGTGGTGGTGATGCTGATGATGATGATGAATATGATGATAGATGATGATAGAAATAATAGATGTGATGATGATGATGATGATGATGAAGATGGTGATGTGACGATGGTGATGGTGATAGGTGATGGAGATGGTGAGATCCTGGCCCCCCCTTTCCCCCACCTCGCTCCTCTCTCCTGTCCCCCCACCCCCTTCTCATCCTGACCCACCCCCCTTCTCTCGTCCTTTCTCCACGCCCCCCCCCCTCACTCTCCTTTTTCCCCCCCCCCCCCTCTCTCCTGCCCCCCCCCTCTTCCCCCCCCTCGCTCAGTCCCCCCCCTCTCCCCCTCTCTCCTGTCCCCCCCCCCCTCTCTCGTGTCCCCCTCCCCCCCCTCTCTCCTTTCCCCCTCCCCCCCCGCCTCCTCTCTCCTGTCCCCCCCCCTCCTCTCTCCTAGTCCCCCCCCCCCTCTCACCCGCCCCCCCTCTCTACTTACCCCCCCCCTCCCCCCCTCTCTCACTGTCCGCCACCCCCACCCTCTCTCCTGCCCACCCCCCCATCCACCCTCCTTCCCCCCCCCCTCGCGTGTTCAATTCCTTTCGTCGTTGTCGCAACCCCCCCCCCCCCATTGCAGAGCTGAAGCTTGAGCGACCTCCCCCCCCCTCTCTCCTTCCCCCCCCCTCTCGCGTGTCCAATTCTTTTCGTCCGGTTTTTCGTCGTTGGCGTCCCCCCCGACCCCCCCCTCCAGAGCGAATCTTGAGCGAGCTCATGCCCACGCTCTCAGAAACTCACATGCCGGATCGGCGGATGTATATATATATATATATATATACATTCACATGCAACAATCGATATATTGTTCTCCCCCCTCGGTATGGTGACCTACAGCTGGCGCTTCCGCTTTTGCTGTTTGCAATGTTTCGCGTGGTGTCGAGTGACGCGGCATGGGCGGTCTTGGTCCGCTTAAGCATTTATTATTACGTGATCATCATGTGGTTGTGGTTGCAATCTTGAGGTTGTGGTTTCCACCGGCTCTGTGCTGTGGCCTCCTGCGTATTTGGTGCGCTTCCCGCTCCAGGCTCTGAATTTAAGCGTTTGCTCACATATCCTCCCCCTTCTCCGCCTCATCATCATGCCATTCCTGCTCCTGCCGATTACCGCTCCTCCCTCCTCCATCTCCCCATCCTCCTTTTCCCCCTCCCCAGGGCCTGGGACGTCAGGGGGGGCTTCGGGAATGGGAGGATCTGGAAGGAGGGTGGGGGGACGGGGCGGGGCGGCAGGCGGAAGGGAGGAAGAGGCGGGAAAGAGTGAGGCAGGGAGGCAGGAGGCACCGGGGAGGTTGCCTGCCCGACCGCCCGCGCGCCTGCCTGCCTGCCCGTCGTCGTCCTCGTCGTCGCCGTCCTCGCCGCCCGTCGTCGTCGAGCGAGCGTTAAGTCGGGCCTGTCCCCCTACAGGGGGATTATCGACCAAAAATAGAAATTATCCCCGCAAAGCAACCTAACAGCGATGTGTAGGAGCATATCTGGAAGCATTCCCCTTAAGAATCAGATGAGAATCCAGTTGTAGAATTCTGCTGTTCTCGCAGTCGCAGTCGCATTCGCGATGACAGTCGCAGTGGCAACGGCAGTCGCAGTCACAGCCTCAGCCTCAGCCTGCCTCAGCCTCAGCCTGCCTCAGCCTCAGCCTCAGCCTGCCTCAGCCTCAGCCTGCAGCCTGCTTCAGCCTCAGCCTCAGTCTGCCTTCAGCCTCGGCCTCAGCCTCAGCCTGCCTCAGCCTGCCTCAGCCTCAGCCTGCATCAGCCTCAGCCTCAGCCTCAGCATGCCTCAGCCTCAGCCTGCCTCAGCCTCAGCCTCAGCCTGCCTCAGCCTCAGCCTGCCTCAGCCTCAGCCTCAGCCTGCTTCAGCCTCAGCCTCAGTCTGCCTTCAGCCTCGGCCTCAGCCTCAGCCTGCCTCAGCCTCAGCCTGCATCAGCCTCAGCCTCAGCCTCAGCCTGCCTCAGCATCAGCCTGCCTCAGCCTCAGCCTCAGCCTCAGCCTGCCTCAGCCTGCCTGCAGCCTCAGCCTGCCTCAGCCTCAGCCTCAGCCTGCTTCAGCCTCAGCCTCAGTCTGCCTTCAGCCTCGGCCTCAGCCTCAGCCTGCCTCAGCCTCAGCCTGCATCAGCCTCAGCCTCAGCCTCAGCCTCAGCATCAGCCTGCCTCAGCCTCAGCCTCAGCCTGCCTCTGCCTCAGCCTCAGCCTGCTTCAGCCTCAGCCTCAGTCTGCCTTCAGCCTCGGCCTCAGCCTCGGCCTCGGCCTCAGCCTCAGCCTGCATCAGCCTCAGCCTCAGCCTCAGCCTGCCTCAGCATCAGCCTGCCTTAGCCTCAGCCTCAGCCTGCCTCAGCCTCAGCCTCAGCCTGCTTCAGCCTCAGCCTCAGTCTGCCTTCAGCCTCGGCCTCAGCCTCAGCCTGCCTCAGCCTCAGCCTGCATCAGCCTCAGCCTCAGCCTCAGCCTGCCTCAGCATCAGCCTGCCTCAGCCTCAGCCTCAGCCTCAGCCTCAGCCTCAGCCTGCTTCAGCCTCAGCCTCAGTCTGCCTTCAGCCTCGGCCTCAGCCTCAGCCTGCCTCAGCCTCAGCCTGCATCAGCCTGCCTCAGCATTCAAAATGTGGCCCGGGAATGGAGTTCTGGGAACTCGAAGAACACGAAGTGGCCTGCAGTTGGCTCCGGGCATTCAAAATCATGCCCAGGAATGGAGTTCTGGGAACTCGAAGACCACGAAGTGGCCTACAGTTGGCTCCGGGCATTCAAAATCATGCCCAGGAGTGGAGTTCTGGGAACTCGAAGACCACGAAGTGGCCTACAGTTGGCCCCGGGCATTGAAAATCATGCCCGGGAATGGACTTCTGGGAATTCGAAGACCACGAAGTGGCCTATACAGTTGCCTCCAGGCATTCAAAATGTGGCCCGGGAATGGAGTTCTGGGACCTCGAAGACCACGAAGTGGCCTACAGATGCCTCCGGGCATTCAAAATGTGGCCCGGGAATGGAGTTCTGGGATTTCGAAGACCACGAAGTGGCCTACAGTTGGCTCCGGGCATTCAAAATCATGCCCAGGAATGGAGTTCTGGGACCTCGAAGACCACGAAGTGTGTAACTGTTTGCTTAAAACGACTTCCGCGGATTCTCCCCGGCACCCGCCCAGACCCCTTTGGGGAGTCAAGATGCTCTAGAAACCTATCAGTCTTCGCTGTTAGGTAAATACCCCCCCACATAATCAAACAATAATACAAAAATGTTCGAACGCCCGTCTTACAGCGAGCGTCGATCCTCTCATGGAGTCTGGGCGAACTGGGCCCTCGCTGGGCCTGCGGAGGCGGCGCCACCGGGGGCGATCTTCCGAGACCCCCTGGAGGAGCTCCGAGGACCGAAGCTCGAGGACCGAACCTGCGGGGCACCACACATATATGAGACATGTTTAATTTATACATATATACATATATATATGATATATATGTATATGTGCATGTATGTATATATATACATATATACAGCTGTATGTATATATATATACATGTGCACATCTGTATGTTTTTTATATATATATAGATTGGTCCGCCCTGGGCCTCGGCGGGGGCGCCCTCGGCGAGATCCGCCTCCAGGTCCTGGCCAGAGCGCGCCCCGCGTCGTGTCTGGGGGTTGCCTTCGCCGCCGCCGGCGTCGTCCGTTTGCGTCGTCCGGCGTCCGGCGTCTGGCTTCCGTCGTCATCGTAGTCGTCGTCGTCGTCGTCGTCGTCGTCGTCGTCGTCGTCGTCGTCGTCGTCGTGATCGTCGTCGTCGTCGTCGTCCGTCTGCGTCGTCCGTCGTCCGTCGTCGTCGTCCACCGTTTCGGAGCTGATCCGTTTCGCTCCAAACGGGTCGGGCTTCAGCATCCCATTTTCCGAGGGAGGCGAGAGTCCCACGCTCGAAGTTCCGAAGATTTCGCGATCGATTTGAACATCTCCATTGTATGAGGGATGTCTCATGCGAAAACGTGATGTTTGGCATGCGACGACTTAAACGAAATCATCAACAATCTCCATTTGGTGAGGATGCCTCGGGCGAAACGCTTATTCTGAAAATCTCTCCTGACATGAGCGGGAAGCGCGGGAAAGAGGCGAGCTCTGCGAATCTCTAATGGGCATACCATTCATAAACCTGTTCCTTATTCTTCTCCTCACTCCTCTGTACTCCAATTCCCCCCGTCTCCCCCTCACTTGCATCATTATCGTTACAAGTATCATCGTCATTATCACCAACAGCAAGGTACCAGTATCATCGCCACCATCACCAGAAACATCATGAGCAATCTCACCATCATCATCATCATCATCATCATCATCATCATCATCAATATCAACACCGAGGTCAGCATCAGCATCAGCGTAAGCATCAGCTTCGGTATCATCAACGGCATCTTCATCAACATCACCATTTCAATCAGCATCAGTAAGCATCAACCTACTCGTCGGCGTCCGCATCCGTATCTGATGTTTCCGAGGACCCGTCCGACACACATCTTGTGATAATGCCTCGAGCGAAACGCCTTACGCGTGAGAACATGCTCTGCAAAACGCTTGCTTGTCGTTTCGGCCTCCATGAAGCCGACCCATTTGGTGCCAAATGGGTCGGTTTTCCGTGAGTGCGCAAACTGCGCTGTTTGACAACGCCCCGCTTGCAGGCTGAGCTCGCTTGACAAGTCGAACCGTCCTGTCCTTGGCCTTCTTGGCTGCTGGCGGGCTGGCGGCCTGGACCGAGCCCTCAGTGCGCCGCCGCAGCGCCGAGCGCACCGCGCAACAGCCTGGCGCCGCCCCCCTTCGCGTGCCCTGCTCTCAGTGTCGTTTAACTGGCCCCCATCCCCATCCTCATCTCCTTCGGGCCCCCCACCAAATTACCACCCCAGTTGGGAAAACACCCCTCGAAACCCGAAAGGAACGGCCTATATCCCCATCCAGGGGGGTAAATCGGCCAGTGGGGCCCAGGCCACACCGCTGGGGATGGGGGTCGGATAAACGATGCTCATGCTCGGATAACCGAGCAGAGCATGTGAAGGTGGTCTGACGATGTGAAGGTGGTCTTGCGGCCGGGGCCGACCCCCTTCAGATGCCCTGCTCGGATATCCGACCAGAGCATGTGAAGCTGGTCTGGCGGTTGGGGCCGACCCCCTTCACATATCTTGCTCGGATATCCGAGCAGAGCATGTGAAGGTGGTCTGGCGGCCGGGGCCGACCCCCTTCACATGTCCTGCTCGGATATCCGAGCAGAGCATGTGAGGCTGGTCTGGCGGTCGGAGCCGACCCCCTTCACGTGTCCTGCTCGGATATCCGAGCAGAGCATGTGAAGGTGGTCTGGCGGCCGGGGCCGACCCCCTTCACATGCCTTGCTCGGATATCCGAGCAGAGCATGTGAATGCAGTCTTGCGGCCGGGGCCGACCCCCTTCACATGCCTTGCTCGGATTCTCCGAACAGAGAATGTGAATGCAGTCTCGCGTCCAGGGCAGACCCCCTTCACATGCTCTGCTCAAATATCCGAGCTGAGCATGTGAACTGGGTTGACGGGACCCCTCCGGGCATGTCCTAAATCTATTGGAAATTTTGCGGGACGAGCTCAGCGCTGCTGCGGCGCGGGGTCCCTGGAAGCTTCGCGCATGACATGCTCTGCTCGGATAGCCGAGCAGAGAATGTGAAGGGTGTTCGGCCCCGCCCGCCAGACTGCCTTCACGTGCTCTGCTCGGATATCCGAGCAGGAAATAAGAGGGGGGTCGGCTCCAGCCGCCAGATCATCTTCACATGCTCTGGTCGGATATCCGAGCAGGACACGTGACGGGAGGGGGTCGGGGGCCCGCGGCAGGGGGGGACCACCTTCACATGCTTTGCTCGGATATCCGAGCAGGACGTGTGAAGGGGGGCGGCCCCAGACTGCTGCGGGGCGCGCTCGGGGTTGCGGCGGCGCACTAAGGGGTCGAGCTATTTTTTGGGGGGAAGGGGGGGCAAACAACAAACAGTAGAGGGAAACACTTACTGAACACTCCTCCTCCCCCCCAAACTTAAAGTTGGCACACGCTGGGGAGACTGCGGTCGAGGTGCAACTCATCAGACCCACCGCCAATTTTGAACATTGGGGGGAGGGGGATGCGTTGACAGATGAATGTGGCATGAGTGTTCGCTATTCTTTCTGAGTTCTGAAGCACGCGTTTTGCAATGCATTTAGTCACGCGTAAGTCGCTCGAGGTTTCCTCAACTATATTTTCGGACGGGCCATCGGAAACACGAACTTGTGATGCGGATGCCGATGATGACGTTGATGTTTATGATGGTGATGCTTATGCAGATGCCGTTGATGACGCTGAAGTTGATGCTTACGCTGATGCTCTTGCTGATGACTGTGCTTATGTTGATGCTGATGGTGGCGACGTTCCTGGTACGATGATGATATTGATGTTGGTGATGGTGACGACGATAATGGTAAAGGTGATGATGGACGCGAGGGGGAGACAGGGGAAACTGGAGGAGTAGGGAGAAACAGGAACAGGCGTGTGAACGGAATGCCTGGTGGGCGTTCGGAGAGATCGCTTCTTTCACGCGCTTCCCGTTCATGTCAGGAGATATTTTCAAAGTAACCGTTTCGCCCGAGACATTCTCACCAAATGGAGATGCATGACGATCTTGTTTAAGATGCCTTACGCTAATCATGACGTTTTCGCCTGAGACGTCCTCATGAGATGGGTAAGTTGAAATCGGTCGCGAAATCTTCGGATCTTCGAGCCTTGTCTTCGAAAGCGGGGCTCGCCTGCGACATCCTTGAACAGAATGGATGGTGAAACCCGACCCGTTTGAAGCGAAATGGGTCGGTTTCGAAACGGTCGACGACGACGAGGACGACCACGGACGACCGAGGACGGACCACGACCACGGATAAGGACGACGCCGGCGCCGACGACGCGACGACGAACGACCGACGACGAAGGACCAACGACGGACGTCGCACGACGGACGAAGGCGACTACCGACGACCGACGACCGACGACCGACGACGACGACGATGACGCCGACGACGACGAGACGACGGTCGACGGTCGACGGACGACGCCAACGGACGACGCCGACGCACGACGCCGGCGTCGGCGAAGCCGACCCCTGGACCCTGTCCTGGGGCGCGTTCTGGCCAGAATCTCGAGGCGGATCCAGCCGCGGGCGCCCCCGCCGAGGCCTAGACCGGACCAGCGATGCCCCGACATCTCGGTCCTCGAGCCTCGATCCTCGGCCCTCCGTGGGCCCCCTCCGGAGGCCCCCGCTGGAGGCCAACACCGCCAACGGTTTTCTCGTATACTCCTCCGCCTCCTCCTCCTCCTCCTCCTCCTCCTCCTCTTCCTCCGCCTCCTCCGCCTCCTCCGCCTCCTCCTCCTCCTCCTCCTCCTCCTCCTCCTCCTCCACCGCAAGAGACCCAGCCCTGAAATCCGCCGAGGCTCCTTGATCCAGGGTTGGGCTTCTTGCACTTCGGCTGCGAAGGAAGTGACCCGGGGCACCCTGGCCCGAGCGGTTTCTTGATTGGTGGCGTCAAGCAGTTTGACATCCACAAACCCCATGGCGATCGAAGATGCAAGCTGCGGGCCTTGCACCAACAGAAAGGCTGCGACTTCTCCTCGGGCTGTTCCTCAGATTTGCGTCTTGGGACCTGTTTTTGGCCTAGGCCCGCCGTGGCCAGAAAAGCCCCTCCGTTCATTATGGCGTTTTCCTTATGGTGGCACGATGACTGTAGCCCACCCCGCCCAGGAGAGCGCGGATTTGCTATTGGTGGCTCATCGCCGATCCATGGGCGCTGCATCACCGATTCCAGGTCGATGGCACGGGGAGGTTGACAGCAACACCAACACCAACACCAATATCGGCGGTGTGCCTCCACCGAGGGAAGATGATCCCGATCTCGGTGATGGTGGTAATGTTCGGGCTTCCTAGGTGGCCGAAATATTTCCACCAGCGCCAGCGTCCAGGATCATCTTCCCCCGGCGGAGACAAACCCCTGTGTTGGTGTTGGTGTTCATTTCCAGCCCTCCAAGGGGGAGAGGGGATGGGGGAGGACGCCCCAGGGGCCCCGCAGAGGGTTCAGCAGACGCTGGGACGTCGCCCGAGTGGTCCCGCCTATCCCTCCTTCCTCTCTTGCGGCATGGTCCCTGCAGCGGCGAGGATATCTCAGGACAACGGTCTGCCCCGAAGGAATGGCGAAATGTCGAAGCAAGCGGCATTTTGGGGTCCCCAGGGGCTCGGTGGTCGATAGGAGCAATTTGCTTGGGGAAGCACGCTGGCTGGAATCTCTTATGGTAACTTTTCGTACCCGTTCCCCTTTCCCCGCTCACCCGCCTTCCTCGCATGAGAGAAACAGAGCAGGAGTGGACCGAAACGGTGTTTTGGCGATCTCGTGGGCCGCTTTCGCTCCGATGTCGTTTTGCAGCGAAGGCGGGTTGAAGACAGAGCGAGCAACAAACACAACAACGGACACAACACGGAAGGGAAGCGACGAAGGGAAAACGACGAAGCGACAAACACAAACAAGCGACAAGGGAGGAGGGGAGGAACGAAAGGGAAGAGCGAGCGACAAACGACGAAGGGAAGAACGCGCGACGAACACACACACAACGACGAAGGGACAAAACGAGCACAAACAACGGAAGCGAGAACAGCACACTGCTCAGGGCGAGCCCCGACACACGGAGACCCCTCCCCCACCGCCCCCCTGCCTCGGACCGTCCCCCCTGGGCGGCGGCACGCCCCGAAGCGTCGTCACGGTGCTCGGGTGACGCTCCGGCGTACCGCCCAGGAGTCGCCCCCCGCCCCCCCCACCCCATGGGTTCTCTCGGGCCGGACGAGAGGGGGGAATAGGGAAAGGGGGGGTTACGAAATCTGCTGCACGCAGCTGGTTTCGGCCCCGCCGAGGGGCCCGTGCCTCGATGCATGGCCGCCTCCCGGCGCCGGGAGGCGCCGGGAAGATCAGCTACGTGAGCTGATTCTCACCCCCCCCCTTGCTGTCCCCCCCCTTTCGCCCGGCCCGACCCATGGGGTCTCGGCGGCGGTGGTCTCGGTGTCTCGTCCGAGGCCTCGTACGAGGGCTGTGGCAGATGTGACAGGTCTTGCTCTTCTGTGCGGGTGCTCCCTCTCCGGTGCTTCTCTCGCTTTCGCAGAGCGCCCCTGTGCGGCTGCCTGGAGCGACACGTGCTCCTGCATACAGCGATTATTGTACGCTCTCAGACGTAGGTTTGACAGGGCCCGTGGAGTCTGGCGGGGATCGCGCTTCGCTGGCACCCGCCGATAAGAGACATGAGCAGGAGCAACGTTAGGGGAGGATAGGCTTAGGGGGGATGCTAGACCAGACCCCCCTTATCTGGTCACAAGTATCACAAGTTATTGTGTACACGGTAAGTTATGGCATCAATATATTCAGTGCAGTGGTAGTAGCACGTCTAGGCAATGTTAATTTATAATCACAACATAACGGTGCTATTAACAATAGGCGGGGCGAAGAGAAGAGAAGGAGTGTGAAGAGGTGAAGTGCGGTACGGAGTAGGAGCAGGAGGAACGACGGAAGGATGATGCTGCTGCTGCTGCTGCTGCTGCTGATGATGATGATGATGATGATGATGATGATGATGATGATGATGATGATGATGATGAGGATGAGGATGAGCAGGATGAGGAGGAGGAGGAGGAGCAGCAGCAGCAGGAGCAGGAGGAGAAGGAGGAGGAGGAGGGGGAGGGGGGAGGAGAAGGAGGAGGAGGAGGAACGAATGAAGGAGGAAGGAAGGGGAATGGATGGAAGGACGAATGGGGGTTTGAGAACGACGAGGGTGCACGGAGTCGTGCGTGCGTGGCCTGTGCGGGCCGGGCCGCCTGGCCAGGACTCCTCCTCCTCCTCCTCCTCCTCCTCCTCCTCCTCCTCCTCCTCCTCCTCCTCCTCCTCCCTCCTCCTCCTCCTCCTCCTCCTCCTCCTCCTCCCTCCTCCTCCTCCCTCCTCGTCCTCTCCTCCTCCTCCTCCTCCTCCTCCTCCTCCTCCTCCTCCCCCTCCCTCCTCCTCCTCCTCCTCCCCTCCTCCCTCCTCCTCTCTCCTCCTCCTCCTCCCCTCCTCCTCCTCCTCCCTCTCCTCCTCCTCCTCCTCCTCCTCCTCCCCTCTTCCTCCTCCTCCTCCCCCTTCTCCTCCTCCTCCTCCTCCTCCTCCTCCTCCTCCTCGGCTGTTCTTCTCCTCGTCTCTCGTCTCTCCCCCAAGAGTGCACAAGAAAAGAGAAGAGTGCACAGCATGGGTACCACTCTCTACCTCCCCCCCGGCAATGCACGCGCGATCTTGTTGCAGTCGAGTCGCTCTCGGTCCTTCAGAGCGGTGTTCCCGCTGCAGCGTTGGCCGCATTTCAGGAGGGGTGCTCTGCTCCCGTCGTTCAGCATGGCGTTCTGGCCCCTGCGCGGGCCACACTTCTGGACCCGATTCGTTCCTCGTCGTGGCCGCCCCCCCCCTTTCCCCTCCTCCGCCTTCCCCAGACCCTCTTGGTCCTGCTGCTGCTGCTCCTCCTCTTCCAGCACCTCCTCCTGCTCCTCCTCCTTCCCGATCTTCCTCTCCTCCGCCTCCTGCTCATCCGCCTCCTGCTCCTCCTCGTCCACCTCCTCTGTAGAGCTCCCCCCCTCTCCGATTGCGCAGCGATCGGTGATTCAAATCCTCCTCGTCTCCCCTCCCCTCCTCCTCTTCCATCTCCTTTGTCCTCGCTCCTTCTCCTCCTTGGTCCGCTGCTCTCCTCGTCCTCCTCCCTTCTGTCCTCTCTTCTGCTGTGAGGGTCTACTGCCTCACCGCCGTTCTCCGCAGTAGGCTTGCCGCTCGCGCGTCGAGCAGTGTCGTCGCCTGTCCTGACCTGTCCTGTCCTTCTCTCCTCGTCCTTTGCCTGCTTCTGTTCTGTCCCCGACCTCCAGGACGTGCAGGGAACAGCCGCACGAAAGGCTGCGTCTCTCCTCTGGCCTCCCCCCTTCCCTCGTCCTTAGGATCCAACCCCCTGGGAGGTTACACTCAGCACCGGCGCTGGTACGGCGCTGGTATATCCGTGATCGAACACAGGCCTGATCCGCCAGAGTGCCGCTCAATCAGGCAAGCTCCCGCCACATCCTGTCCAAGCAGACCTAATCCTGGGCCTGAGACGGGCGCAAGCTGGTAAAATGACACTAATGGGGCTTGCCCGCCCTTCATCGTTCTTACGACGACCACCCAGGATCGGGTGAGCGTGAGACCCGGGTTTGCCAGGGCTCGGGTTCGCCATCGTTTTTTGACGACCGCGACTCGTATTTTGACGAGTGGGAGTTTCGCGGGATGTCTGCAGCGGGAGGCCTCGTCAAAATGCAGGCTCGGCCTCGTCATCTTTTTGACGATCTCGTCGGGGATTTCTGAGTCCCCTGTACCCGGGTCTTACGCCCCCCTGACAGGAGGTGATTTCTGACCCCTCAGCTTGCGGCACACCTCCCCGCACGGGGGCCTCTCTGGCACGTCCCCTGGCACAGTGCCCCGCGCAGCCCTGCGGCCAGCCCAGGGCTTTCGAACCTCGATCCGTGATCCTCGATGGTCGATCTTCGATCCTTTATCCTCTCCTCGATCCTCCCCCTCCCCCTCCCTCCCTCCCTCCCTCCCTCCCTCCTTCCTCCTAGAATCGGACTGGCGATCCTCCATCTTCGAGGAGAGGGAAAGAGAGAGAGAGAGAGAGAAAGAAAGAGAGAGAGAGAGAGAGAGACAGAGATCCCTCTCTCTCCCTCTCTCCTTCTCTTATATCTATGCGTTTATGGATATATCGAAGACGCCTACGGTGGATCACCGCCGCCCCCTGCCTTTTGGAAGCGCCTGTGTGACCAAGCGTTTTGGCTAGAGCTTGGCGAAGCTATCGGACCATGTGTTCCCACAGCCGTCGTCGAATCCCTTCGGGGAACACGTGAGGAAGATAATAATGAGGAGGAAAAGGAAAAGTGAGGAGGAGGAGGAGGAAGAGAAGGAGGAGGGAACGAAGGAGGAGGAGGAGGAGGAGGAGGAGGAGGAGGAGGAGGAGGAGGAGGAGGAGGAGATCTCTTGGGAGCCTTTTGGGCACTCTTGGGGTCTCCTGGGGGCTTCCGTAGAGCCTCTTGGAGGCCTCTTGGGGGTCTCTTTCGGGTTCTTAGGAGCCTTTGGGGCCTCTTTTGGGTCTCCTCTTTGGCAGTCTTGGGGCGTTCCTGGGCCGCCGCCTTGCCTCTCTGGACCGTCTTGGGGCCTTCTTGGGGTGCTTCACTTCAGGGCCGTCTTGGAGGCCATCTTGGCCGTCATGGAGGCCTCGTGGGCCTTCTTGGGCCCCCCTCTGGGCCGTCTTGGGGGCTTCTTGGTCCGTCCTGGGGCCATTTTGGAGGCCTCTGGGGCGCTCTGGTGGCGCTCTGTGGGGGCCCCTTGGGCCTGCCTCTTGGGCCTGCCTCTTGGGCCCCTCTTCGGGGCCGGCTTGGGGCCCTCGTGGGCGATCCTTGGCACACGTTGGGCAGTTTGGGGGCCCTCTTGGACCGCCTTGAGGCCCTCTTGAGGCCCTCTTGGGGCCTCTTGGACCGTCTTGGGGCGGTCTTGGGGGCCTCTGGGGCCATCTTGGAGCGTCGGAAGCCCAAAAACGCGAGAACGCGAAGCACAAAGGAACATCAGTGATGTGCGCCTCCTTGGGGCTTCTTGGGGGTCCGCTTGGAGCGCTCTTGGGGCCATTGTGGGCGTCTTCGGGCGCTCTTATTGGGCAGTCTTGGAGGCCTCTTGGACCCTCTTGGGCGCTTTCCAGGGCCCTCTTGGTCCGTCTTGGGGCCCTCTGGCCTCTGGCGGGGCAGCCCAAGAGCGCGCGGGAACGCCCCGGACATTTGGGATGTTGAGGCCCCAGCTCCTGGAATGCTAGCATCCCAGAGTCCTGAATGCAGAGAGCAGGGGACGCATGAGGACCTGGAGGAAACCACTTCGCGGCTCGTGGCACGGTGGCGGATACATTTGCATGTACACATCTCAATAGATCGATATATATATATATATATATATAGAGATATGTTGATATATGTGTACCGGCATCTGTTTGTTGTATGCATATGTGCATGCATGTATGCATGTATGTATGTTTGTATGTGCGCATGTACGTATGCATACATGCATGCATGCATATATAAACATATATGCATGCATGTATGTATGCATGCATACATGCATGTATGCATGTATGCATGTATGCATGTATGTATGTATGCATGTGTGTATGTAG
Organism: Prorocentrum cordatum; assembly: GCA_963575745.1. Taxonomy (NCBI): domain Eukaryota; class Dinophyceae; order Prorocentrales; family Prorocentraceae; genus Prorocentrum; species Prorocentrum cordatum. The sequence continues at coordinate 15,146 of CAUYUJ010009656.1, forward strand.
GTTTGTATGTATGCATGTATGTATGCATGCATGTTAACCTATGTATGTATACAGGTATACTAACATGTGCGTGCACATCTGCTTCCACCCACATACATATATATATATATATATGCATATGTGGGCATGTGTGTACATATACCTATGTGTATGCTATGATCGTGTGTAGAACGTTTCGTAGGCGTGTCTAGATACAAACACATACATCGATGCACATACACACACATATATGTATATATGTATATAGTTATATGTATATATATGTATATATAGTGCCCTGTGGTCCTGCCCGCCGCTGTCCTTGGGGTATGGACCGGCGACCTCTTCGATGCCTCTTGGGGCTTTCTCGGCGGCTTACCGGGGGCCTCTTCGGGGCACCGCTGTGGCCCCTGCGGTGCCGCCGGGAGGCCTCTTGGTGGCTTGTCGGAGGCCCCTAAGGGCCTCTTGGTGGCCGCCTCGTGGTCTCGGAGGCAATATTGAGGCTCAGGGGTCCAAGTGGCAGTGCGTGTTTCTCGGGGCCGTCGTGGGATATCTTGGGCTTCTCTTCCGGGCCCGGACATTCTGTTGGGCCGATGTTTAGGGTCTTAGGCCGTCTTGGACGCTCATATGACCGAAAGCGAAATGGGCGACGAAAAACATTGGGGTCGTCTTCGCCGACATTGGCGCGTAAGTTGCTCGCGTAAGGTCGCGCGTAAGCGCTCTCGCTTCCAGCGTAGCGTGCCGCGCTGGCAGCCCGCGTGAGCCACCGTGTACGATCGCTATCCCATCCCGCGTAAGATCCATTTTGGATCGTTGTTCAAATGTTTACTTTATCAGCGAATGCTGTAGTGGGCCTCACTTGCATGCAGGAAACCAACTTCTAGAACTCCGAATGCGAAACATCTCCCAGGCTAGCCCTTCCGCTCTTCACAGCCCTGGCCACTTTCCCTTCCCTTGATCCCATCTCTGGCGACCTCATTCCAACCGTTTTGCGCCCGTTCTGGCCTCTGCCAGTCTTCCAGCCTCGGCCACTGCTCACCCACCAAACCACCCCGACCCAACCCGAAGGCCCCAATTTGCACTCCACTCCCACTGAGGGAGGGCGTTGGGGAATATGGGCAAAAGAACCCGTACACTCCCCCACCCAACCCGAAATTTGGGTCCTCGGGTTGGGTTGGGTTGGGGTGGTCTGGCAGGCCTTCTCCTCCTCCTCCTCCTCCTCCTTCTCCTCCTCTCCTTCTCCTCCCCCTCCTCCTCCGTCTCCTCCTCGTCCTCCTCGTCCTCATCGTCCTCGTCGTCGTCTCGTCGTCGTCCTCCTCTTCCTCCTGCTCCTCCTCCTCCTCCTCCTCCTCCTCCTCCTCCTCCCCTTTTCCTTTGCCGCCTCCTTCTGCTCCTCCTCCTCCTCCTCCTCCTCCTCCTCACTGCACTCCCTGCCGGCACCTGCAGGGCGGGGACGGCGCCGCCTGCCGGGCCCCGGCCCGTCCTGGCCCGCGAGGGAGCCGGGCCCGCCCTGCGCACGGCCCCAGGCAGCTCCCGCCGGGCGGCCGGGCAGCAGCGTGTCGCGGTGCGCTGGGCCGGGGGACGTCGCCTGGGCGACGACAGGAAGCCCATACATCACCACCCACCAAACCACCCCAACCCAACCCGAAGGCTCAGATTTACTCTCGATTTCCAGTGGGGGGGGGTCGGGAAACATCGAAAAAACACATGTGGAACCCTTACCCCCCCCAACCCGAAATTCGGGTCTTCGGGTTGGGTTGGGGTGGTCTGGTAGGTAGTCAATACGTCACCTGCCCTGATGGTCCGCTACCGACAATTTCCGGTAGCGCTCCGCAGAGATCGGTCGCTACCGAAATGCCGGAATGTAGCGCCCAATGCCGGTAGCAGACCGTTCTGAAATCCGCTGTCTCAACGCCCTCAAACGAAGATCCGGTCGCTACCGAAATTCGGGGTGCGTCGAAATCGCTACCGAAAATTTCCGGTACCAGACCTTCTGGGTGGGCGACGACAGGAAGCCCATGCAGTGGAGGCCCATGCCAGGAAGCACCCTGCTTGCCTCCAGGGTGCTCTGGGTTTCCTGGGTTTCGATGGTTTTGCCGTGGAAAGGGTGACGTCCCCACGCCCAACATCAAAGGACGTCCTCGGTTCTCAGGGTTCGGTTTCTTCTGGAAGGTTTCTTGTGCACGGGCCTCCACTGGACCACCTCGAGTCATGGACAAATCAGGGCTTGACTGATTTGCTGTTTTAGGCTTCCCTGGGCCCTCACCGGATCCCAGGGCCGTCAAAAAAACGATTCTGGATGAACAGCCAATGACCACCCCCGTTGCGAGGGCGAAATGCGTGTCGGCGAGGACGGCTGGCCTTTTCGGCGGCTAC
>CAUYUJ010009656.1:22500-32924 GCA_963575745.1 Prorocentrum cordatum
GCACGGCCTGCTGGTCTCGAGTCGGGCCTGTCCCTCTGCAGGAGGAATCTTCAAAATAAAATTATCCCGGCAAAGCAACCTAACAGCGATATGTAGAAGCATATCTGAAAGCATTCCCCTTGAGATTCAGATGAAAATCCAGTTGTAGAATTCTGCTGTTCTCGCAGTCGTAGTCGCATTCGCGATGACAGTCGCAGCGGCAACGGCAGTCGCAGTCACAGCCTCAGCCTCAGCCTGCCTCAGCCTCAGCCTCAGCCTGCCTCAGCCTCAGCCTGCCTCAGCCTCAGCCTCAGCCTGCTTCAGCCTCAGCCTCAGTCTGCCTTCAGCCTCGGCCTCAGCCTCAGCCTGCCTCAGCCTCAGCCTGCATCAGCCTCAGCCTCAGCCTCAGCCTGCCTCAGCATCAGCCTGCCTCAGCCTCAGCCTCAGCCTGCCTCAGCCTCAGCCTCAGTCCTGCTTCAGCCTCAGCCTCAGTCAGTCTGCCTTCAGCCTCGGCCTCAGCCTCAGCCTGCCTCAGCCTCAGCCTGCCTCGGCCGCAGCATCAGCCTGCCTCAGCATTCAAAATGTGGCCCAGGAATGGAGTTCTGGGAACTAGAAGAACACGAAGTGGCCTACAGTTGGCTCCGGGCATTCAAAATCATGCCCAGGAATGGAGTTCTGGGAACTTGAAGAGCACGAAGTGGCCTACAGTTGGCTCCGGGCATCCAAAATGTGGCCCGGGAATGGAGTTCTGGGAAATCGAAGAGCACGAAGTGGCCTACAGTTGGCTCCGGGCATCCAAAATGTGGCCCGGGAATGGAGTTCTGGGAAGTCGAAGAGCACGAAGTGGCCTACAGTTGGCTCCGAGCATCCAAAATGTGGCCCGGGAATGGAGTTCTGGGAGCACCAAGAGCGATGTTGCGAGGATGTGCCAAGCGATTTCGGCTTCGGCGGCAGCCTCCCCGGGTCCCGCCCAGACCCCCCTGAGGAGTCATGATGCTCTCTTTTGAGACCACTAGAAACCTATCAGCAAGAGCTGTTAGTTAAAAAATCAGGAGGGGAACAAAAACACACAGACACAGTGAATCGTCGATTCCCTAGAAAATATGGGAAAATATGAGAAGTGGGGCGGAAGACAGAAGCCCAGAAACTATGGGGAAATATGGGTAATCCGGCTATTTGTGTCTATTTATTTGTGTGTCCCAGGGCCCCTTCAAAAAAGTCGGAGACGACTTTTCCATTGGCTGTAGTGGAGGTATTGTTTGGCTGTTTCTATGTTTTCGTCCAAAATCCGCCTGTAGGAGGACATGCCCGACTTCAGGGTAGGCGGAGGGGCGGACGCACGGACCCCCCCATCGCTCCTTCACCGCCCAGGAGCGCTCGGTTTCGCCATCGCGGGCCCCTGCCGCCGACGTTCGAAGGCGGAACAGAAAGCATGAACAGGAAGTCTCTCGGCGCTCCGCGCGGACTTCTCGGCTCCGCGCGGGGCCCCCGCTGGATCCGCGCTGGGCGTGCCCGACCGACGGCTCGCCCAGGGCGGGCCCGCCGCCTGCCCGCGCGCGCTGCCGCTTGGCACCGCTCGGACGTGTGGACGTTTCTCCTTCGGCGAGAGGACCACCGAGGACCGTCGAGGAGCATCGACCATCGAGGACCATCGAGGACCACCGAGGAGCACCCTTGAGCACTTGGCGAAAAAGCCACGCGCGAAACCCGAACAGAGCACGGGGAATGGACGTCCGAGCCGCCCGCGCCCGCCGGAGCCCTCGTGGGCTCTCTGCGGGGTACCCCGGGAGGCCCGCGCGGCTCCGGAGCAACCGAGAGGGGCCTTCAAGAGTCGGGGGTGGACAGACCTCCTACCCTGACACGTCGATTAAGGAATCGGCCGTTTTCGGTTCGCGAGAGGGCGTCGCGGCCGTCATGTTTGCGGGTCCAGGTCCGTCGGTTTCGGTCCCAGGCCGTTTTCACTAAGGGGAGGTCTACTAAAGGGAGGTTTGTCCACTGCCGAAAGAGTCGGGAGCCTTGAGGCGGGGGTCAAGGCACACGGGGGTTCAGCCAAAGCCCCCTCATCTTGCAGGAGCCTGCAGGGCCAGGGTCGCACTGACCCGGGTGTGGACTGACCCGTGTCAGGAGATCCCCGAGAAAACACAGACACGAGCGCACGTAGATTTCAAGTGATATATGGAACACTTGGAAGTGGATGGGGGAGACGTGGATCCAGAAAATATGTAAGCAAGCCAGGGCACTGCGCGTGCGCGCGTGTGCCCTGTCGGGGTGCAGCTCCTGGGGTACCCTGGAGCAGCACGGCTCCATGGTTGTTGTATCGAGCTTAATTCGGCGTGGCACCGACACACTAATATCATGTGTTCGTCGTCCCCCCAGGGGCGATCTGCGCGTAGTATATGCGTCTTGGCGGTCGCTTGCTGGCCACACCTCTCGGGAAACGATGTACTACAAGATGGGCATACCATCTGTTCGGGTCGGACGCGCGCCTCCACGGAGGACATATATCACTACTATGTCCTTGCGCACCCGATCAATCTAGCCCTCAACCGTTCCGACGAAGGCCCCCTGAGACCGGCCTCCTGAGGCGTAGCCCGTCTTGGTGTGGTTGGCCACTGTGGCTCCACGTCGCCGGCGGAGCGGAGAGCGCACAGCGCGCAGGCGCGCAGGCGCGCACTGTTTGATGGGCTTGTTTTCCACCACCACCATGAGTTGGAGGGGGAGGAAGTCCTCCTCCTCCTCCTCCTCCTCCTCCTCCTCCTCCTCCTCCTCCTCTCCGTCTTCCTCGTCCTCCTCTTTTCCCCCTCCAACTTATGGTGGTGGTTGTGTAAAACAGGCCCATCATGTTTTGTTTTCCTCTCCCAGTGTAAGCCCCGTTGCCCAGATGCCCTCGAGTCATGACAAAAATCACGACGGGGGGGGTCGCTGTTTCTGGCCCCCGAGGGCCCGCAGCACCCGGCCTCGGGGCCATCCACAGCCACCACGACTCGGGATCAGGAGCCGGTCCTGTGGAATGGGTCGAGACTCATGATGCTCCAACCTGCTTTAGCTTTGACTGCCAGAAAGAAGTCCGAGCACCAAGAACGTACCAAACTCTGAAGGCTTTGACGCGTCGGGCCCTGGGAGGCGACACTCGTTCGATGCTCGAAATATAATTTCTGGGATGTGGTCCTGAAGTGCGATGGTCGGGCCGGACGAAAGGGGGGGGATTGGGAAAGGGGGGGTTACGAAGTCTGCTGCATGCAGCTGGTTTCGGCCCCGCCGAGGGACCCATTCCTCGATGCGTGGCCGCCGCCGGCGCCGGGAGGCGCCTGGAAAAGCAGCTACGTGAGCGGATTCTCAAGCCCCCCCCTCTGCTATCCCCCCCCTTCGAACGACCCGAGATGTAAAACGACACGAAGATCGGGACAAAATCGGATCGGGATAACTCGAAATCTCTGAGAATCGGCGGGTTTGGAGGATGTATTGGGCGCCGCGGCCGCTCCAGAGCGTTCCGGAACGCTCTGAGAGCGCTCCGGAACGCTCTGGGGCGATTGATCCCGATCCTGGCCCTGTTTTACCTGAGGCACGAGTTGGAGTGTCCTCAGAGAAAGGGTGAAAAGAGGTTGGCGTGCTGGCGGCCTTGCCTCTGCCGGCGCGCCAGTAGCGCGCAGCCCGAATGAGATGATTCACGAAGCCGAAAGTGTCAGGCTGGCTGTAGTGTCCTCAGATTCTTGGCCTAACCCCGTAGGAAAGAAGCGAGAACCCCAGAGCGCAAGCACTCCTTGGGGAAAGACGCTGGACTGAAAACTCCTTGGGGAAAGCGCTGGGCGATTGATCCTGATCCGAGCCCTGTTTTAAGATGGGGGCAGCTGGGGGTCGGTGCTGGGCACCAGCCGTGGCGTCGGGGGGGCAGACGGGGGCCGCCCGCCGAGCAGAGGCGCGCCCCTCGGGGACCCCGTGCGCGCATGATGGAGCTCATGTGCTGCCGCGGGAGGAGCCGGCTCGGGGGTCCTCCCTCCTCCTCTCCTCCCTCCTCCCTCCTCCCTCCTCCCTCCTCCCTCCTCCCTCCTTCCTCCTCCTCCTCCTCCCTCCTCCTCCTCCTCCTCCTCCTCCTCCTCCTCCTCCTCCTCCTCCTCCTCCTCCCCTCCTCCTCCTCCCTCCTCCTCCTCCTCCCTCCTCTCCCTCCTCCCTCCTCCCTCCTCCCTCCTCCCTCCTCCCTCCTCCCTCCTCCCTCCTCCCTCCTCCCTCCTCCCTCCTCCCTCCTCCCTCCTCCTCCTCCTCCTCCTCCTCCTCCTCCTCCTCCTCCTCCTCAAGCTGCTGTCGCGGCACAAATCCCACACTTCCTCGCAGCTTCTGGAACTGCCAGGGCACTCCCTTTAGAGGCAGCGATGTGCTCTCCGCCCATGCGGGGCCCGCGCTCTCCGTGAGAGGGAGCGGACCGTGCCCGCCGCCGCCGCAGGCTCCTCGCCGTGTGCGGCGGCGACAGCGTGTACGATGACGACGACATCGGGTGCGGCCCCCTCCAGATTTATGCGTGCTGTGACGTACAATCCAATGCATCTGTGTGGAATGCGCGGGGAGGAGGTCTCTTCGGAGTTCGGGAACGTGGGGGCGGTCCTATTGCAGGGAACTGGTCGGAGGAAGATGGCGGACGAACCGTATCGTGTGTTCCGCCACTCCCGTCATTATGAATTATCGTTTGGTTTCTCGAGGTCTTCGAACAAATCATGTGGAACGAGTATCATGCTGCACAGTAAAGTCTTCCCGCAGCGCTGCATTAGACGTATCTTCTGCCCGCCCGTGGAGTTGGAGGGGAGGTGTGGCGCCGTGCGCCTGAAGTCTGGATCCCTGGACGTGTTGTTCGTGACTGTATTTTCCTGTGTACTCGAGCGTGCGGGCGGGCCGAGCAGAGCAGAAGCGGACGGTCAACAAGATGTTGGCTTGGCTACGAAATTTGTTATTATCCACGGGTGGGCGGTGCACACCCATTGTTGGCATGGACCTGAACGACGGCCTGGGCAGAGCTCCTGAGTTCATCTACGAGGGCGAGGCCATTCCTGTTGATGAGGAGGTTGGTGTGGACGCTTGTATCGGTGAGTGCGACGCGGACCTTGAGGGCGTCGCGGGCAGCGCTCTGCGTCAGACCATGGGGGACACAAACATGTGCGCGATCAACACCTTTTACCCGCTGGGACCTACTTTCCACGGGGTGGGCGACTCGTCTTCTCGGATCGACTTCTTGGTGATCCCTCAGCAGCTGCGCCCACGCGTGGAGAAATGCACGATCTTGCACGGAGCAGGACGACGATTCCAACCGATATCGACGCTGGACGATCGAGAGCACAGACCCATTTATCTGCAAGTGAAGTATGACTTCCAGGCTCAGTTTGTGGACAGAACACCGCCGTGGGATTACGATAGGATTATGCGCTCTGTCACTCAGGTCATTAGCCCAAAACATACCCGGACCCGGGGTCAGCTTGGGTGAAAAGGGCCGCCCGCTAGAGCGTTTTCAGCCTTGCCGCCACCTCGTCTGGGTACGGGTCGGTGCCCGAAACAACCATACATACCCGGACCTAGCTGGGGTGGTGGTTGGGTCACCCCGTCTAGGTACGGGTATGTATGGTGGTTTCGGGAGCCGACCCGGACCCAGGGGGGGTGATGCCCCGAGGGCCCCTTGCCACCCCGTCTGGGTAAGGGTACGGGTATCTTTCGCGCTCGAGATCAGGGCACTGCGTGCACGGACGCGATTGAGGCCATACACTCGGCCGTCACGTCGATCCCCGAGGACGAATGGATCAGCCTGTGCGCCCGAGCTACACCTGATGAAGTATGGGACTCGATCGTGAGCGTGATGACCACGACGGCGATGGACACTTTCTCAAAGAAATCCGACCTGGAGGCAGAAAAATCAGTATTGGAAAAGGAGCGTTCAGAATTGTTGCAAGCACGGAAGAAGTTCAAGAGCATACACATTGGGAGTCTTTGCAGATCTGGAACTGATAGTACTTATGGGGAGGCCTGTCTGGAGCAACGTTTGGAACTGGAACTTCAGCTGGCACGCGCCACTTTTCGGATTCGTCGCCTCTCGAAGCTGATCAATAAAGAACGAGAGGCATCTCTGACCCTGGAGCTGAACAACGCATGGAAGTCGCACGACCACTACAACGTCCAGAGGCTCATTAGACGACTATCTAGGCGTGGGGCAGGTCCTCGGCACAGGAAGTATTTTGTATTGAAGTCGGAAAATAGTGAAGCTCATGAGATCTCCGCTTTTCTGTGCCGACCTGCGGTCGAGGGTGGTCTCGGTGCTGCGACATGCGACTTGCAAATGGAACTGTTGGATCGTTTTGAAAGACCACACTCCGACGGTTGGGATGTCTCTGAGGAGGTTCGCTACAACGCCATGCAGATTGAGAACATAGCGGACGCTCGTACCGATTTGATGGGCATCGTGAGGCAGTTGAGGCGTGCTCCAAAAAGACGGGCAACTCCGTCTTGGTCTTTACCTTCGGAGCTCTGGCTGTTGCTCCTGGATCCTGATTGCTGGGAGCAATTTCGTGGTGGTGGAGTGGGGGCGGATCTTCTTCCTGCGACTTCGACGGCTTTCACGGAGCGTTTCTTAGATGTCTTAGCTTGCTTTCGGCGGACAGCGTCCACTCCTATGATTTTTGACGTATCCTCCTGCTGCGGTCTTGACAAGCATAACGGAAAGCTGGGAGCTGAGAGTCAACGTTGGATTCACTTATTCTGCCCTCTGGGCAAGGCGTGGAACTCGCACTTATGGGTCAGAGCACGTCGGCATCGTGATGCTCTACCATATGTATGTCATGGATTTGCAAAAAAGCGCAGACGGGAAGATGCGATTTTAACACAGTGCTGCACGTCCTGGCGTTTGCAGAGGCAGGGCTACTCTCACGTGATCGTCAACGAGGATGCCACTAACGCGTTCTCCAGCGTATCGCGAGACATCATGCTGGACACACTGCCCCTGCTGTATCTTGAAGGGGACGTCAGGTTTCAACATCAGCGTATTATTCAGAGTGCGTGCCAGATTATCACATCGGGCGAAACTATCAGCTTGCGCCCCAGTACGGGCGACTTCATGGGCCATCCAAATGCTGCACGTGGCTTTCCATACTACTACCAGAAGGGGTTGGAGCCGTTCTTTGAAATTCGACAGCGGACTACCTCCTGTTCGATGGCGTTGGTCACCGAGCCGAACGGGGTCACCACGGACGTGGGCTTGTCACTGTTCGCGGATGATATCACAAAGCATGTTATCCCTGGGCCAGGTCCACCTCCGCAGCGCATGGGAGGCGAAGCTCAGCATCTGCTGGCGCTCGCGCGTGTCAGCAGCGATCATTTACAGCGGGCCTTGGCCCAGATCGGAGTCGCCCTCAACCCTGACAAAAGAGTCTCCCTCGTAAAGGTCGTCGGTCCTGGATCTCTCGGGCAACGTCGTCTGATCTTCAGCGGGGCCGTGAAAACCAAAGGCAAGGTGGGGAGGTTCATGGGAGTCTTGGGCGGGTGGCTGACCACGAGTGGATCCCTTCAGGTTGAAAAAGTGAAACGCATTCAAGCGGGACGGGCGGGGCTCGGTAAGATCTCCATGTTTTTGAGGCACCCTGCAGTCTTGAGCGTGAAGCGCATGGCGGTGATCGCGTTCGTTCAGTCGGCCCTGCTCTCGGGGATGGAGGCACGTATTCCAGATAAGAGTTTTTGTACTGCAGCTGATCAGGTTTTACAGCAGGCTATGAGGAGGGGAATGGGTATCTTGGGCCTCGGGGAACATGGCGAGCAGGAGCTTCGTCGCTGGTCGGCGGAGCGCATGTGTGCACATGCGCGAATCCTACCGTGCGAGCAGGAACTTCGTGTTCGTCGGTTGCGTTGGTATCAGAGTTGGAGTAGGTACCCTGAGGCACAACGACAAGCGAGGGCAAGTGTTTTTGGGCGTTTGGGCGACGAGGAGGTGATCACGTCTTCCTGGACTCTGACGGAAAATGCGAATCTCTGGGCCCTTCAGGTTCTGGACGATCTGCGTATCGGTTTCGACGGCCCCGAGGAGCTCGAGGATTTGCTGCCGTTTGGGTACCCTCTCTTGAAGCTCCTGTTCGATCAAGAGTTTGACAAGTGGGTCGACATCGATTCTCGATCCTGAGGGCGAAAGCTTTCTCGAGGTCGGTTCCTCCTCCTGGATTAGGCACGCCGTCTCCCCTGGAGTTCGAGGGCGTGGAGGTGGAGTGGTCTGGGCCCTTTCAGTGCAATCTGTCGTCGGCGGTGGGCGGGGTCTGCGGGGGGCGTTTCGAGTCTCTGAAGAAACTGCTGCTTCATGCTGGACGGGTGCGCGCTGTGAGGAACGAGGCTAGCTTGCTTACTGTCACCAACCAATGCTTTCGTTGTCTGCAAGCGCTAGCCTCTCGGGAGAACGCGGCACGCCACGTGATGCGGTCTTATCAACGCAACAGGTGTGCTCTGGGCCGAAGCTCGTGCACGCAGTGCGAAGTCATCCAGCCCCCGTTGCTCACCTGCCCCGTATGCAGTTACTTGGCTCGAGATCTTCACTCGCTTCAACTTCACATGCGTTCCCACTGCTCGCTGCCTGCCCCGACGTTGTCTCGCCGTCGGCTACAGCATGTCCGCCGCCATGAACTTGGACGAGCTTCTGCGGGGGCACAAGGAAAAGGCGCAGTCACCTCCCGACGGCGAGGGTCAGGCAAAAAAGAAAGGGCGAGTTGGAACGATGGCCGACGACGCCGACGACGAGCTGGCAAACGTGGAGGGGGCCTTGAAGGCCAAGGACCTGCAGCAAGCGGTCAACATCCTCTTGAAGATGGCGTGCATGCACGCCCAGATGTTGCGGGACTTGGCGGCGTCGGAGTGGATCTCAGTCGTGGCCCCAGTCGAGTGCCCGCCCATCGTTGCGTCCAGGGCTGCAGGCAAAAAGTACGCCGAAGTGACCGCCGTCCAGGAGCTGAAAACGACAGTGGGCCCTCCACATTTGTACATCGCACAAGCCGCGTTCAAATCATTGAGCGAGGACGAGAAGGTTCGCACGCTGCTGGAGCCGCATCAAGTTTTGAAGGCTTTCTACGAGCAGTTCATCTCGAAAGCATCGACGGACGAGTTGGGATTGGTCATTCGACACTTCCGAGTGCGGAAGTGCTACAACGAGAAGTTCGTGCGCCTGCAGTTCAGCATCGCAGAGGGTTTCCAGATCGGGATGGGCGAGAATCAGCCTGCCGTGACGAAGCTGTCCCTGGAGCGGGCCATGATCAAGGCGCTGGTGCACCTCGACGGTCGTCTCAAGCTCGGCACGGCACCGGTGGGCCACCTGGAGCTGATGGCCCAGAAGTTGCTGGATCGCTCGAAGCCCAGAGATCAGCGCGGGAAAGCTCGTGGGAGTCTCGCTTGACGGCACTACGGGAACGGATTCGTATCAGAGAGTTGGCGGCGTGCTCATCGGAGGCACCTTCATAAACTTGGGCTGGGCTTGTCAGAACGCGCCACCCTCGGGGTGTGCTCAGAGTCGCCACTGGCCCTTCGTCCTGTCCAGGGGGCTTGGGCTGGAGTGCGCTCGCTCTTGCTCACCTTATGTGGCAGGGCGGGGGTCAGGTTTTGCTGCCTCGAAGGCCTGCGTCGCTCGTCGCCTTTTCCATATTTCTGAGTTTACTGTGAGACTTGGTCTGACGGGTGTACTACTCTATGGGCGTACACATACCTGATCAATTTCGATTTCGTGAACTCGTTCAATGTGAACACGTTCATAGTCCATATCTTCTTCGTCGACGGGGTCGTCGCCACCCCCTGAGCCCGATGAGCCTCGCCTCGCCGTACTTCGAGGCACCGTGCTGCCACCGTCCTCCTTTCTTGTCTTCTCTCCTTGTAGTTTCCTTTTTCGGAGGCTCGGTGGTTTTTTAGATTTTGTGGGCCCACTCCCCCCTCCGTTGCGGCGCCGCCTGCCTGCTCTCCTTCTGCTTTGTCCTCGCCCCCTCCTTCGTTCTTGCTCGTCCTCTCTGTCGCCTCTCTCGCCCCGTCGTTCCTCTCGCGTCCGTCGTTTGCCTGCTGGGGAGTGGGCCCGAATTCGGGAGGGCTCGGGCGCTCCAGGGGCCATCCTGGGGCCCGCCGTCCTGGAGGCACGGCTCCTGCGGAGCCCGTGAGGTCGCTCGCCTCCCGCTCGCATGGGTTTCACTGTTTGCGATCGGTCTCGCACTCGTTCGAATGCTGGGCTGCACGGTGCGCTTTACCCTGACCTCGAGTGTTATCTCGTTCGTTCGACTGTCAGAGGTACTTTGTTGCAGATTATCGAATCAGCAGCAGCAGGCATGAGACTTCAGACATGCAGCGCAATGCCGAGTCTTCTTCTTCTTCTTCTTCTTCTTCCTCCTCCTCCTCCTCCTCCTCCTCCTCCTCCTCCTCCCTCCTCCCTCCTCCCTCCTCCCTCCTCCCTCCTCCCTCCTCCCTCC
>CAUYUJ010009657.1:0-2500 GCA_963575745.1 Prorocentrum cordatum
CCTGTCGCGTCGTGCATCTTGCGTGGTCCTCGTCGGCCTAGTTAGTCCACTCGCAGCAAGCGACGTCGTCGGCGGCGCCCTCTCCTGCCCGACCGCGGCTCCGAGCAGCGCCGAAGCCATCGCTGCGCCGCCGCGCTCTCCTCATTCCTCCTCCTCCCCCTCGTCTCCCTTCCTCCTCCTCATCCCCCCTCTTCTTCTCCTCAACCTTTGTTCGCATCCTCCGTCTTCTAATCGCCATGATTGTCCCCGTCGTTCCCCGCGACCCTCCGTCTTATCATCGCCCCTCGTAGCAACCCTCCGTCTGTCCAGGAGTCTCCTCGCGCGTCGTCTGCTAGAGCTGCCGTGCAAACCGGCCGCCGACAGCGCAGCGGCGCCCGCGGGGCATCGATGAGGACGCGGAGCAGGCGGGCGGCCTCACGGTGGAACACAGCGCGAGGCGCTCAGAAGGCGGGCGGCACGACGTTGTCGGATTGCGCGAGGTCCGTGCGTTGCGCCTGAAGCCATCAGCCCCCCTGTCGTCTGAATAGCACGGCGGTCGCACCGAACGCTGCTTAGCTCCGGCCGCCGCCCCCCACCAAACCCACCCCCCTCGCCCCGCCCGCCCGTCAAGCGCTTGCGCGCGCCCAACGATCGCCCACCCCCCACGCCCCCGCCGTCCGGGGATGGCCCCGAAGAGAACGGCGCCAAAATCTGAAGCAGGTTGAAGCGAACTGTGCGGCAGTCACGGTAGAGTAAGAAACAGAGGGAGGCGCAGGGGGAGACTATGGGGGATTAGCTCACGTGCTTTGAGAGGAGGCGGAGGAGGGGAGCCCGTCGACCATAATGGTAACTGTCACACGTTAGTAACCATTATGAGGCTGAAGGGGCGTTCAAGGTTCCGATCCGCCGACCGTTCTAGGGGGAACGATAAAGAGGTTCGCGGGCAGTCAGTCCCGTTGCCGCCTCCCCCCCCTTCTCCGTCTCCATCCCCACCCTCCTTCTCCTCCTCGTCCTCCCCCCCCATCGGCCTCTCCCCCCCTCGCCTTCTCCTCCTCCCTTCCCTCCCCCCCTCTGCCCCCCCGCGTTCCCTTTTTTTCTCGTCCTCCTCCGCGCAGTGCCCTCGTCGTTCTCTTCTCCGCCCGTGTATCCTCTTCAAGTCGATTCTCGGGCAGGCCCATTCCAAGACCTCGACCGCTGGCGCGAATGCTCGAGCCCTTCCCGCTTCGGGGCCCAGACCGAGCGCTGCTCGCCAGCAGGGCGCCATCCGCCATGTCTCGTCAGCCAGGGGAGTGGGGGGAGGGAGATGCGACACTGCCCGAGGCTGGCGGCGAAGGCTGGGGCTGGGGGAAGGGCTTCGGGGCCCCATAATGCCGTGTCTGAGTAGACGAGCGTCGAACGGCCTCTGACTCGTACCCCCATCCTCCTCCTCCTCCTCCACCTCCTCCTCCTCCTCCTCCTCATGATCCTCCTCCTCCTCCTCCTCCTCCTCCTCCTCCTCCCCCGCCTCCACCTCCTCCACATCCTCCTCCACCTCCTCCACATCTCCTCCACCTCCTCCACCTCCTCCTCCTTCCACTCCTCCTCCTCCCACCACCTCTTACTCATCCTCTCCCCCCCCCCTCCGCCTCCGCCGCACCGCCCCCCCCACTCCTCCTACCCCCCCCCCCCCACACCCCTCCTCATCCTCATTTCCCCTCCCCCCAGCTTCGCCGCGGGGGTCGGGCGATGGGCGGGGCATTTCAACCGCCCGCGTCTACGGGCGCGGACGACCCCCCTTGATATGGCTGACTCGCCCCAGGCAGGCTGGCGATCAGCGCGTTCGAGCAAGAGCTGGCCGAGGTCGAGGGGCTGAGGAGGGCGCACGAGAAGGGCGATGGCGAGGCCATCGCAGTCGAGTCGAGCCAGTCCCCGCGCCCCCCAGCAGCAGCCGCGCCACAGACGCAGGCCGAGTCGGGAGCTGAATCGGGGCCTGAAGTTGAGGGGCTTCAGGATGCACCACCACCCGACTCACCGACTGACCCTGCCACCGCGGAGGCGCTCCAGAAGCGCCTCGAGGACGTCAGGGCGAAGAAGGAAGAGATGGCCAAGCTTGAGATGGATCTCGAGGCTGAGCAGCGGCGCCTGGCAGCGCCGAGGGCGGCGCCGAGGGCGTCGCCCGGCAGCGCCGAGGGCGGCGCCAAGGCCGAGCAGAGCGCCCCCTCGCCGATGGCCAACGCCGACCTCGCCCCTGCTGGTGCTGCCACGGGGCTTCAGCCGGCATCCCCCACGAGCCCGCCGACGACCCCTGCCCATGGCGGCGATGGCGCGCCGTGCTCCAGGAGTCTGGGGTTCATCCTCGCCAGCCCCGTCCCCTTACCTCCCATCAGCGTTTGCCGTTCGTGCAAAATTCGCCCCCCCATCCCCCCTTGCGCCCTCGTTGTTTTTCAGCGAGGGCTCCTTTACGCTCGTCGTTGTTGGTGGTGGTGTGTGCGTGTGTGTGTGTGTGTGTGTGTGTGTGTGTGTGTGTGTGTGTGTGTGTGTG
>CAUYUJ010009657.1:5000-39617 GCA_963575745.1 Prorocentrum cordatum
GCGGGCTGCGCGGAGGAGTGGTCCGAGGGCCCTGGGGGGAGGCAGTTCAGGCGATGCCCCCAGCGGGCGCGATGCGGTCGACCTCCCCCGCCCCGCCGCCACTTCCGCAGCCGCAGGACCTGGTGAGCGAGCTGCGCGCCACGGTGCAAGGGGCCCTCTCGGCCCACGACTCGGTCAACCAGGCCGACGCCGTGGCGCCCCTGAAGGGCGGGAAGACGTCCAAGGCTAATGCGGCTGCGCCAGGGGGCTCAGGCAGCAGGGGCGAGGAGGGCCAGCCTCGCAAGAAGAGGCGCAGCACGTGAGCTGGCTTCTCGAGAGATCGGGCAAGCGCATTCCGCATGCGCCAAGACCTCGCCATCAGCCACATATAGCTTGTTGCGCCCACGATTGTGAGCTTTTAAAGTGAAACGCTGTGTGATGCACAACAAGCGCATGGGGAACGCTAGCCGCCAATCTAATTTACGGCCACGCGTCTCCGGACCCGTTGGGCAGGGTGGATGCGCGTAGGATGCGGCGATGATCTGCGATCGTGGATCGACCAATTGTGGTTGTCGAGCAAACTGTTTGTTACGTTTCAACATAGAACATATTCAAGATTATCAAAAGTATTTACGGTTCAAGATCGCTGAGTTTCCGCTGAGCCGATAGCTGAGCGATCACTGAGTCGTACATAATCCATGATAAGTATCAGGGTTAACGATCGCAGAGTCATCGCTGAGTGTGGGGGGTATCGCTGAGCCATCTCTGAGCTAGATGAGCAGACATCAAACACATGTGTATGCTTGGGGAAAAAAACATGTGCACTCGCACTTGCCCCCTCAGGTGCTTTCAAACATGCGGACATGATGTTGACGAATGCTGATCAGAGCCGTGTCCCGAAGGCGTCTTTGACTAACCAAAATGACGTCGCAAAAGAAGCTGCGGTCGCATCAAGGACGTTGGTTAGCCCTCACGAAAAAAAAAACATTCACGTGTGCGGGACTAGCGGCAACGGGCCTGCACGGGCGCAGCCGTTGCCAGAATCCCAAGGAGAGTGGAAGGAGGCAGGTGGAACGGATGGAGGGAGGACACGCGAGAGGGGCTAAACAGAACCGGGGCTCCTGCACCAGCTTGGCCGCGTCGGTACCTGGAGCTCCTCGGGCGCGGCACGCGGGGTAGCAATTCCGATGCATGATCGGTGTCCTCTATCTTGCAGCTCTGCTCTCACCGCCCTCCCTCGTTAGCTAGTTCCTCAGTTCCCTCCCCCCCTCTCGTCCCCAACGCCAGTGCGAGATGCTTTTCAGGGGGGCGCAGGGGGGCGGCTCGCCGCGGCAAGGCCCCAAGACGGCCCGCGCCGTTGTTGAAGATGGCTCCGAGATCGGCCAACGTGCCCCCCCCCCCCTTCCCCCCGCGCGCAAAGATGTCCACCTCCCTGCCCCGCATACGCCCCGTGCAATTATCCGACCATGCCCCCTTCCCCCCTTCCCCCGCACGACGACAGCGATCAACCATAACTGCATGCGATATTACCCAGCCTTCTGACACGTTGGAGGGGGGGGGGGGGGGGGGGGCGTTGGCCGCGGCGGAGGGGGGTTGAAGGGCGAGGGTGTCAAGGGGTGAGTTATGATGTGCGGTTGGGGGCACAGCAGTGCAGTTTCGATTATCTGGCGGGTGTTTCAGGTGGCTCCGATGGAAGCACCAGAAGATAGTTGGCTTCCCTGTGGGGTGCGTCTCGGGGCCTCAGGGGGCCTCGCGCGCCCCTGTCGGGCGCCCCTGGGGCAACAACAGCAGCACAGACGTCTCTAGCAACGTTTTGCTCAAGCGCCCATGCGCGTGAGTGCGCATGTCAGACAAGCGCAGACGCATCCACGGCCCTCCCCAGTCACTTGATGACCAGCGGGCAGCTGGTGAAAGTTTGCTGCGCGAGCTGCTGTCGCTGTTTTGCACGGGTGAATTATGCTGCCAAGTTGTGTGTCTTGGTGCATCTGGCTTCGAAGTCGGGATCATGCATCGACAACTCTTGGGGTCTACCACCTGGCAGGGCTTCAGGGCATTACCAACAGAAAATTGATGACCAATTGGCCAGGCAAGGAATTGCTCACCAATTGAAGTCGGCCGTGGTATCATGTCCTGGGCAGAGTACTGTAAAGAAACCCATGATTGATTTACAAGTGAACTGCCGCCCGTACCATGAGCTGTTGCATAGAGAGCTCACCCGCACGCCGCGCAGTTTTAACGAAATACGGGCAGAGTTTGCTTCGAAGTCGTGGCCGCCCTCGCACCACTGCCACCCCATCGTTCAGGGAGCGCCAGAAGGCGCATTCGTCGCCCCCCTGGGGTTGTATACCGACACCGCCAAATACGGTGGCACGGCCAGCGCTGGGCGCGTCAGGGGAGTCTTGGTTATTTCAGTCGTAAACCTTGTGACTGGTCAGAGGCACCCTGGCGTGGTTCTGAGCTCACAGATGTCTTGTAAATGCGGGTGCGGTGGCCGTTGTACTTACAGTCCTCTGTCTACGTTTGTTCGATGGTGCTTGGCCGCCATCGCAGAGGGCAAGTACCCAGATGTCGATTGGAACGACAATCCTTTCGACGACAGCGACCCTCGGAAAGCACTCGGTGGATGTGACCTCGGCTTTGCTGGGGCAGTCATACAGGTTCAGCTTGATTGGGAGGCAGCTTGCAAGATGTTAGGGGTACCCGCGTGGTCTTCGAAGCGAAGCCCATGCCCGCTGTGCAACGCGAGCCTGATGGGCATGTACAATTTCAGGATCCGGTTTTTATGTTTTGTTTGCCTCAGGGTCGAATCTGCGCCGAGGCCGTCCGAGGGCTGCCGTCGTCGATTGGGGGGGGGGCTAGCATCTGTGCGCTCTTGCCGCCGCTGCTGTTTCAATGCGCGAGGCTTGCCGACGCCCGCGGATGCTTCGGGGGCGGCGGTGTTTGAACGGCAGTGGCGTCGAGCCAGGCGGGGGTTCGCTGCGCCCCCCCCCCCCCCCTCCCACCCGTCATTCCCTGCTAGAACCCGCGACCCCTTTTCCCTAAGCACCTCCACTGCTCCCCCAGTTCAAGCCCCCCCCCCCCCCCCCCTCCCCCTGCAGGCGCCCCCCTTCCTGATTTCCTCTCCGCCGTTTCACGTGGCGACTTCTGCGGGGCCCAGGGCGCCAGGGGTTTGCTTCGGGCGTGCCCTAGATTTTTTGGATGCAAGCAACGCAATGGTTTGCGACAAACCGCGCTCGGAAGTTTTCGGGGGCCACCTCAGGCCGGCCTTGGATGGCAACCAGGCCCCGCGGGAGATTCCCCTGGCCATTAAGAACTCGTCGAGGGGCATCGCCAACAACGTAGAGAGAGGCATGGACGTATATAGAGAACACAGATCGGGAGCGCGGAAGGGAAACGGCAAGCGAAAGAAGGAGAGAGGGAGAGTGGGAAAGAAGGAGGGCCGAGGGGAGGAGCCATATAATGATGAATGCATCGCAAGACAGAGCGGTAAAGGCCGAGAGACACCGAGACAGAGAGAGAGTGAGAGAATGAGGGGGACAATGATAGGGATGCATTGAGTGCCGTTATAGCAATCTCGAAGCGCGGGGTTTGACAAGGTCGGCTTGGGAGATCGGCCTGGGCTCTTCTAGCGATATTCTGGCCGACGTATGCCCCGCCCCTTCCACCGCCCCTCGCCATCTCAGAAAGACGGAACCCCGCGGCTTCTAGAAGCCTCCAAGGGTAGATTTCGGATTTAAGCTCGGCGCCGAGGGGGGGCGGAGCGATGGCGGCAATTGTCGGGCGCGGATGTGTGAGACAAACAGATCTGTAGCTTCATCGGGCCACTCTCCGACCCGCCGTGGCACAATCACGAGTTTGGTGCCCATGCTGACGCGCGCAGAGCATGCGAGAAGTGGGTTTACATCGAATCCGATGCTGACCTCGCCCGCCTCATCCAGCATGGCCGCCCAGAGCACGACGCCAGGAAAAAGAGGGGAGAGGGTTGACCTTGACAGGGCGCGTCGACGCTCCTAATGCTAGCAGCTGCGTTTTGGGGAAAGGCGATCTGTTATTCCCCCAACCTGGCTTAGCTGACGTGGCCAACTACGGGGCCATTTCAACTCCAGCTTGGATCCGATTTTGGAGACCATCCCTGGAGACGTCATGCAAGAATCGCAACGAAGTGTTGATGTCCCCTCTTCTCGGTGCGACCGTCTCGTGGAGCTATGCTGTCGATTATCTTCGCGCGGTTTGTCCGGGGACCATGGCAAGCATCATACTAGAAGTTGTTTGGAGACTGGCCGTTACCACGCAATTCGGGTCATCTTTGGGGGGGCAGAATGAGAGGGAACGCTTTGCTGGAAATCGGATGAACGATGAGATCGGCCAGTGGTTCGGGGGCCAATGCAGGGAGGGGGAACCGGCGCCCTTCATGGACAAATTCACAATGGGGGTGTTTGGGACAAGCAAGAAACCCGCCCTAAGGGCTAAAGCCGACCAGAAGGCATGGCTGTTTAGGTGGTGTGTTCTGGATGCACTCCCGAAGTACGCACACGTCGGCCGGGAAGGAGGTGCATTATTAGCACGTGGCACTGCCTTGCACGAGTGGGACGAAATGCTGGCGTCCATGCCTGGGGATCCGACGGCTGAGGAACGCAGGCAATTGACAGGCAAGATCCTCCAACATCTTGTTCTCCTCGGTCCTGCCCGAGTCCCGCTCAAGCCCAAGCACCATCTGCCGTGGCATCTCAACGAGAGGAACCAACGCCCAAACCGAAATATGCATCGAACGTTCGCTCGGTCAGAACATGATCGGGGGAGGGGCCGCTGGGGAGGGCAAGGCGCGGGCGCCGACCCCCGCTGTGCAGTAATAGCAGGCCCCTTTCCCGATCATGCTCTCCCCAAGCGACCGCTCGACGCATCGACGCGCACTTTCAGCGCAATCCCTGCCACTCCTCGACCCCTTCTCGCCCCGAGGCTCTTCTCGCCAGCGGCGCAATGCGCGCGGCTGTTGTCATCGGGGCTGCGGGGGTCGGGGAGCGGCGGGGGGTGGGAGATGCCCCACGCGACTGGAAGTGGGCGAGCTATCGGCGATGCCCAGGAGAGGGCATGGGGGAGGAGGAAAGGGGAGGCAGATGGCGAGGATGATGGCGTGAAGAGCAATGGCAATGGCGAGGATAATGGTGTAGATTATGGTGGTGGTGGTGGTGGTGACGATGATGGTGGCGGTGGTTGCGGCGGTGTTATACCCCTCTGTTAAGCACGTGCTGTAGCAGTCAAGCCCATTGCATCCAACTGCGATGACAGACTGCGAGCCCGTCGAACGCACGGCGGCAAACGATGTCAACATCTTGCGGGTGGGTATGCTGCCAAAGCCCCCGCCCGAATTGCCGCCCGAATCCGTCACTCGGAACCGCTTGTTGCCGACGTCAAAAATGAGACCTCCTACGCGGCCGAAGACGGTCGACCCTCCTGAGCCCCCGCGAAGAATGTGCAACCCTCTGGACTGGATGCGTGAAGCGTTCAGTCCGCGGCTGTTGATCGCCGCAGTCTGGCTTCGCTCGGCCTCCTGAAATGACTCGGCGGCGCGGCGATCGGTCGCCAACCCGCCAGTTGCCGCTGAGTCAATTTACCCAGGTCGGGTTCACCAACTGCGTTAACATCGGCGGTTTCGGCCGCCTCTGCTATCCGCCCATCCTCGGCCGAGAACTTGGCCTGCACGGCCAACTCGGCCTCGCCGCAATCGGCCCCGCCCGCTTCCTCCTCCTCCTCATCCTCCTTACCAGCGGCATCCTCTGTGGGATGGCAACCTCGGCCTGCTCCGCCGAGGCGTCCTTAGCCTTGGCCTTCTGAGCCAGTGCCGAGATCCGCCTCCTCGGCGCCCGTTTCGCCTTCGGCTTCCGCCGACGCCCCCGCCGCCTGGGCCTCGGCGCAGCCCTCATCGGCGGTCGGAGCCGCCGATGTGGTCGACGTCGGCCAGCCTGCTGCGGGGGGCCGATTCACCTCGAGGTCGGCCCCTTGGTAGCGGCAGGCGCGGCTGGGAGCAACGGCCGCGATGCCCGCCCTCAGCTTGATCCCGACACAGCGGGTGCTCATCACCTCCGCGCCGCAGCTTTGCGCTGGCATTGGCTCGCGGCCGAGCGCCCAGCCGAGCGCGACATCGAAGCTGCGACGCAAACCTACCGCGCCTGCAAGGCAACCGTTGACATCGCCGAGGATCGGGAGGTGGCCACACATTACCGCTGCACGCTCGTGCGCCGACCGACGCGTTGCCACTGTCCGCGGCATCGATCGGCACAGGGCCGCGCTGCGCATAAACACTGCGCAACCTCAAGGCCACAAGGCCATGAATTGGACGCCCCCGCTGAACGCGGAGCGACGCGCCCTCTGAACGCGGTGAGGCGGATGGGGGCTGCGCGGCGCATGCTTAATTCCAAGGGTGGTGGAATAGGAAGAGGATTTGGATACCCAAACCGGAAACTGAAATGAGTGATGCATGCGGGTGTATGCAATGTAGCTAATATTGCATGGTGATAAACAGTTGTGAAATCTGGCGCGGGTGGGTCGGGGCGGGCCAGGGCGGGGCGGGGCAGGGCAGGGGGGGCACGGAGCAGCGGGCAGATGGGTGGCAGGCCTGGGCGGAGGGCGGGCTGCGGCAGACAGCAAATAATGCCTCCCACCACCTTTTCCTCCCCCTCCTTGCTCCTCCTTTTTCCTCTGTCCTCCCTTCCACTCCTTTCCTCTTCCTCCGGCCCCTCCTCCTCATTTTCCCCCCCACCCCCCCCCACCCTCTCTCCTCCTTACTCCCCCGCCGTTCCCTCAACCCTTCATCCTCTCGCTCTCTCCCTCGCGTCCTCCCTCCCTGGAAGGATTATGGTCACTCCATGCTCTCTCTCTCTCTCTCTCTCTTCTACCTCTCTCTCTTCTCTCTTTCTCCTCTCTCTCTCTCTCTCTCTCTCTCTCCTCTTCCTTCTCTCCTCTCTCTCTCTCTCTTCTGCTCTCACTGCTCCTCTCTTTTTTCTCTCTCTTCTCACTCTCTCTCTCTCTCTCTCTCTCGTTTCGATCCATCCTGCAAGTAGCCGCTCGCCCGTTTCCCCCGCACGTCGGCGCGTGTATAACAGGGGGTCGATTGGGACTGCGTGCGGACCGTCGGTCCCTTGGGGGTCGGCTGTGACCGCGCGCGGGACCGCCTGCTCCTTCGGGGGTCGGCTGGGACTGCGCGCGGGACCGTCGGCTCCCGTTGGGGGTCGGCTGGGGCTGCCCGCGGGGCAGTCGGCCCCCTTGGGGGTCGGCTGGGGTTGCGCGCGGGGCCGTCGGCTCCCAGCTAGCATAACGCGGGCGTGTGTACACATTGTTCAACAGCAGTGTGTCAGTCAGTCAGTCAGTCAGTCACCTACTCACCCTCCCATGCAGGGCTGTAGCACAACCGATCGCAGGGAAGTTTGACAGAAGCCCGCCGACGAGGGGGCCGAACGAGGCCTGAGAGTACAGCAACGTTCAACTGGTGGCCCCTGGGCACGGATGTAAAATTGCGCGCGTCGCGATGGCCCGCAGATGGCATCAATTTAGGCATCCACATCCTCCACCCTAGACGTCGCCAGTTTACGGCGGCAGGCGCCCACCCGCCCACCCCGTTCCCCCCTCGCATGCGGATCCCAGGGGGGTGGGAGGTGTCATCAAATCGAACCAGGGCTCGCCCTGTCTCCGCAGGCCCGCGCTTTGCTTAGAGCCTGGGGGCACTCGGGCACCGCTGTGGCATCACCGCCCTCCATAAGTAGGTGATCTGACGTTGCGCACCTTATGCGGATGGCATGCCCCCTCTCTCTCTCTCTCTCTCTCTCTCTCTCTCTCTCTCTCTCTCTCTCTCTCTCTCTCCATCTCTCTCTCCCTCTCTCTTTCTCTCTCCATCTCTGTTCCCCTCCACCCGTGCCCTCCCCTGCCCCGACCTTCAACGCGCCCCCCCTCCGTCGACGGCCTGTGCGCCGCGGCGTTCTCGGGCACGTCCTGGCAATCGGGCCCCGTCGCCCCTCGCTACCGTCATGCCTACTGTCCCTACTTAAGGTTCCCAATGTCAGGATGTGCTACTTCGGGCACCCGAGGAGGTATGCAACGTGGCACGACGAGAGTTTGAATTCTGTCCTCTCCAGATTGGCACAGGCCAGTTATTCTAGGGTCACGTGCTGGGAGAAAGGCGCGTTCGCGCGCCTCGACCTGCAATTCTATTTGGACCTTGGTTTTTCGAGCTCGCACCCCACGTGACTCACTGCCAAGTGGTTCGCGGCGAACCGCCCCAGAGGCGGAGAGGGCTGCGAAGGGAGAGCGGGATGGTGGGGGGAGGGCGGTGCGACAGAGGTGGCGGGGGAAAAGGGGGGGGGGGCTGCGAGATGTGGAAGTGCAACGACCGAGTGGCCCTGGAGGGCCACCATTGCCAGGGCCTCCAAGGACTTCAACAGCAGCCCCCCCTTCCCCTTTCCACCCGCCTCTATCCTCTCCCACCGCCCTTGCTTGAGAGATTCTGGCGGCCGCGGCCTGGGCAGTGGTCGAGGGGGAGGGGGGCCAAGGGCGTTCGAGGGGGACAGATGGCCCCACCGGCCAAGGTGGACTGAACCGCCCGTACAGTGAGTAGCACGGGTGCGCACGCTGGCCCAACGGCGCGGCGCACGTAAGAGGATGTGACCAAAGAGGGAATGTGACGTAGGAGAGAAGAGGAGATGAGGAGGCGGAGAAGAAGGAGGAGGCGGAGAAAGAAAAGGAGACGGATGAGGAGAAGGACGAGGTGAGTACTCAAGAATTGAAGGACGCGGAAGAGGAGGAGGAGGATGATGATGATGAGGAGGAGGAGGAGGAGGAGGAGGAGGAGGAGGAGGGGGGGGCGGAGGAGGAGGAGAGGACGGAGGATAACAGGAGAGAGAACATGAGGATCGAAGAGAAGGAGAAGGAGGAGGAGGAGGAGAAGACTGAAAGCAGGGAGGGTTGGAACACTGAGGATCTGAAGCTGGCAAGAGAGACGAGGGGGGTAAGGTGGAGGGGGGGAGGGGTGGGCGAAATGGAAAAGGAGGGGGCAGGGCGAAGAAGCAGAACAACGATGACCCGCGGAAGAGTAAACGCAGAGACGGATGACAGGAATACCACGGGGATGATGACACTGAGAAGGAGGATCAGGGGGATCAGGGTACGGGGGATTGGGCTGGATCGCATTGTAGGCCAGTGGCGCCTTCCCACTGGCGCAAGTGCCGCCTTCGGGCGAACCAGCGCCGTAGCTGGCGTGCCAGGGTCAGGGAGGGAACAAGAGGGAACGCGAGAGGGGGTCGGAGGGAAGGGGGGGGGGGGGGGGGGATGTATGGAATTGGAAGGAGAGGGAGGACCAAGAAGAGGATAATGCGGAGGGAGAGGAGGAGGAGGAGGAGGAGAAGGCTCGAGGAGGAAACAGGTGAGGAGGAGGAGGGGGGAAAGGAGAAAGATAGTGAGGGACAACATCAGCCTGCAGGGGGATGACCAACGCATAGGCACGCGAGGCAAAACGTCCTGCGCGTTCTCGGGCCCCCCATCCGAGCGGAACCCCCCGCGCCATGTGGCAAAACATTGCCCGCCGTGCTGCCGCCCTTGCTCGTTGCCCCCGTCGTCGTCGTGGCGGCCGTCGTCATGGTCGTCCTCGTGATCGCCGTCATCGTGGCCGTAATCGCGGCATCATCGGCGCCGCTTTCGCCGACTCTTGTCGTGCTGCGGCTGTTGCCACTTGTGCCGCTGCCCCCTCCCCTGCGCGGCACTGCGTTGCTTGCGCCACATAGCTTGCCCAACACCGCCCGACCGCTCGCGGCCGACGCGGCCTGGGCGCTTACCGCCCCCCCCCCCCCCCCCCCCCCCCCCGTTCCTCGTCCTGCCCGCCGCCGTGAGCACAAAGATGCTCGAGTCCACGATGCCTCCCGCCTGCGGGTGGCCTGGGACATTCCGCGCACGCGGGCCTGCGCGCGCCACCGCAAGCAGCGTCGCGCAAACACAACAGCAGCAGCAGCAACAGCAGCAACAACAACACCAACAACAACACCAAACCACCAACAACGAACAACAACTCCAACGACACGAGCAACGCCAACACCAACAGCACAAACACGGCAACGCAGACACACACACACCAACACCACACGCAATACCAACAAACACAAAACCAATAACAACAACACCACCAACAACAACAACAACAACATCAGCAACAACCACCACAACAACAACAACAGCAACAACAACAACAATCATACCAACACGCCAACGCCACCACCATCAACAACAACGCCAACAACACCAACAACGCCATCAACAACCCCGCCACCGCCATCAACAACAACAACAACAACAGCAACAGTGACAACGACAACAACACCAGAGTTCACTGCGAAATTCGAGAACGAACTGCATCGAACACGCCACGTCCTGTACAACTTGCGGGCGCACCGATGAACACGTGTGCATCCAAGCGGGATTGCGCGCTGCTTGCCGACATTGGCTACATTTATGTATGACATGTGGCCGGTATGATGTTGTTGCTATGTTTGATAGTTGAAATGCTTGTTTCATGGAGCGTGCAATATTTATATAATGAGCAAGGCGTCTTGCTTGCTATGATATAACAAGAGCCATCTGGGAACGGATGTATAGCAACTTCGCGACCTCTTGGGACCCAGATTCTCAGAGGAAAGACTGAGAGGAGGGTGTTTTCCAAAGAGTGGGCTTCAGCTTGGGATTCCGACTTTGATTATATGTCAAAAGCGATGCAACAGGTACACGGATGGAGGGCGTTTCTTTTTTTCAAAGCGGGGTATAGTAAGACGCTTCTTCTGGATGTAGTGACCCATATGTGTCGGATTTGTCATATACGGATGGCGGTGCCCCTTGAGAACGCAGTTCTTGTTTGAATTGCGGGGCCATGGGGCGTTTATCTTTTCAACGGGCTGCTTCGCGACGTGAGCTGCAATCTTACTGGCAGGGGTGATTGGGTAGGGGGTTCGGTGATGTATGTCGGATTTGTTTTGGTCCTCGTCCTCGTGTTTCCCATGCACTGTTGGATCGTTGGAGGAACGTCTGTGGAGGTTCCATTTCCGAGAATGTTTGATTGCATGCGGTCTTTCTGTGTGAGCACATAATTCGTCATGTGTTCGATCGACCTGCGGTATTATAAAACTGCAAAGGCCTTCCACCTGGTTCCGCCGACCTTGAACATATATCGGCAGCGTCGCAATAGGCGGTAGAGGAAAATGCCTCCCAAACGCCTCTTACAGGCTTCTTTGCGGTATCGGGAGGTTGTTTGTGGGGTAATCGGAAGCCTCCTGCTCGTTTTGTGGGTGTTTTTTGGCGGAGGCGTCGACATGTCAGGTTGTGCGAGCGCTCAAAGTACCATACCACATTATCGCACGCTCGCGTGCGATAGCGCCCAGCAGGAAGACCTTCCACTTCTTCCTCTGCCATCACAAAGTGAGCGCCGGCGCCTTCTGCAGACTGCTCAAGATCCACTTGATCAAGGATTCGATGGGCGCCAACTTGTGTGTATATATAGTATATATATATACACATATATGTGTATGTGTATATATACACATATGTATGCATGCATGCATGCATGTATGTCTATATGTCTGCCTGTCTGCCTGTATGCCTGTCTGTATGTCTGTATGTCTGTATGTGTGTATGGATGTATGCATGATGTAATAATGTAGTAATGTAGTGATGTACGTATGTATGCATGCATGCACGCATATATGTATGTGTGCATGCAAGTACACATATATATACATATATATGTATATATAGTTATGTGTATGTATGTATGCATGCATGCATGCATGCATGCATGTATGTATGTATGTATGTATGTATGTATGTATGTATGTGTGTTTGCATGTTTGCATGTATGTATGCATGTAAGTTGTTTGGTTGGAATGTATGTCTGTATGTATGCATCCAGGTTGAATCTGGAAATCACCTGGCTTTTCACCTGGGTAGTTTCTGGGAAGATCTGGAACATCTGGACAGCACCTGGTGTTTCAATTGGGTAGTCCCTGGGAAGATCTGGAATAGCTGGAACATCTGGGAAACACATGGTTTTTCACTTGGGTAGTCTCTGGGAAGAACTGGAATATCTGGGACATCTGGAAACCACAGGGTGTTTCACTTGGGTAGTCTCTGGGAAGATCTGGAACATCTGGAACATCTGGAACACACACGGTTTTTCACCTGGGTAGTCTCTGGGAAGATCTGGAACATCTGGAAAACACAAGTTTTTGGAGAGAGAGAGAGAGAGAGAGATAAGGAAAAAAAGAGAGAAAGAGAGAGAGAGAGAGAGAACGGAAAGGCAGTATTCGAGGATGAGGAGGCGAAAAGGTATGATGACAGGGGGTCGACCATAGGCTAGTAATATGGTAATCCACATATCTACCAATAGCAAACGACTGCGTGCATGCTCGCCGACATTGGCCAGGTCCATCATGAGCCCAGGATCCGTATATATGCCTGTGCCCAGGATCGGCGTATGTGCCATCCTGGCCAAGCCAGTGGGGCGTATACACCGAACATCGGGGCCGTCTAAGGATCACCGCATCCGAGGCTACGTCTTCCTTGATGCTGACTACCTCCAAGACCTGAACAACCTTTTCGGTTACGTGAGCGGCGAGACAGAAACGTTGGCGGCACTCTGCACGCAAGAGCTGCTCACGAGGCCCTGGTGCGCAGGCGAGTTGACCACGGCACGCTTGACCAAGGTCGACGTCGTGCTCCTCATCTTCCCAGGTTTCGAGTGGCCCACGCTAGACTTCGTGGAGAGCTACGACGCTCATGTGCCTGGCGTCTCTGGTCTGACTCCATTTGGTATTAGCTTGGAAATGGTGCAGGATACGTTGCGACTGTTTCACCTTAACAGCTCCATCACGTTCGCTTCGCGGCGTTCCATCCCCTGAGTTGCAGTACGAGCGCAGTGGACATGTGCACACACATATCGAAGGGCAACGTCTGCAGATATAGGCAGGGGACGAGGATAAGCAGGCCAGGGAATATGAGGAGGTGCAGGGGTTACGAACGAGGAGGGGGAGGATGGGAAACAAGAGGAGGAGGACGGGGAGGAGGAGGACGAGCAGGAGGAGGAGGAGGATGGGGAGGAGGAATTGGAGGAGGAGTAGCAGGGAGGATGGAGGAGGAGGAGGAGGCGGAGGAGGAGGCGGAGACAGCGGACAGGTCGGAAGGGGGGTGATGGGGAGGACGAGGAGGACGAGGACGAGGGGCATGAAAACGAGGAGGAGGAGGGAGGAGGAGGAGGAGTGATGGCGGGGGGATGATGATGCTGATGATGATGATGCTGATGATGATACGGATGCTGATGCTGATGATGATACTGATGCTTACACTGATGATGATCGTGCTTGTGATGGTGATGGTGACGATGAGGTTGAGGATGATGATGATGCTCATGGTGATGATGATGCTGGTGGTGATGCTCATGATGCTGTCTCTGGTGACGATGGCGATGACGATGCTGATGACTATGACGATGACGATGGCGATGGCCAAGACGATGACGATGACGATGATGATGATGATGATGATGCTGATGCTGATGGTGATGCTTGTGATGATGCTGGTGGTGATGATGACGATGGTGAGGATGTTGACGATGCTGGTGATGCTGCTTATGATGATGATGCTGATGATGATGCTGATGATGATGATGATGCTGATGATGATGATCATGATGATGATGATTATGATCATGATGCTGTCGATGATGACGATGATGGCGATGCGGATGATGATGTTGTTGATGCTGATGATGCTGATGATGATGATGATGATGCTCATGATGCTGATGATGTTGATGATGCAGAGGATAAGCAGGAGGAGGATGAGGAGCAGGATTCAGGAGGGCTGAGGAGGAATCGTACGAGTCCAAGAGGGTTGATCACGACACCGAGCTGGAGGACGCGACGGATGCGGAAGACCTCGGCGATGACGTTTTAGACGAGGAGGAAAGAGGAGGATCACGAGGAGGATGGAGGAAGCAGAGGAGGATGATGATGGTGGTGATGTTGCTGTTGCCAATGATGATACTTATGCTGATGACGATGACGATGACGATGATGATGATGATGATGATGATGATGATGATGATGATGATGTCGATGATGTTGATGATGATGGTAATGATGATGGTAATGATGATGCCGATCATGCTGATGATGCTGCTGATGATGATGCTGATGTCGATGGCGAGTTCGATGACGATGACGATGACGATGGCGATGCTGATGCTGATGCTGATGATGTCTGTGCGGATGCTGATGCTGATGGTGATGATGATGTTGATGATGATGTTGATGTTTATGATGATGACGATGCTGCTGGTGATGGTGATGTTGATGATCATGATGTTGATGATGCGACTGATGCTGATGATGAGCTGGAGGAGGATGAGGCGGCGGAGGAGGAGGATGAGCAGGAGGAGGAGCCGGGAGGGTCGAGACGCACTCGTTTTAGTAGAAGAGGGTTGATGACGAACACGATCAGGAGGACGCGACGGTTGCGGATGACCTTGTCGATGACGTCTTGGGCGAGGAGGAGACAGGAGTTCGCACACACACACACACACACCATACTCACGGCCGCGCGCACATTAGACACTTCCACACAACACAGACACAGACACAGACACAGTCGTAAGGCACGGCGGGCGTGGCATGTTGTCGGCCCCAGAGGGGGTGCGCAGGGGGTGCGGTCTCTATGCGTTGCAGGCTCGCAGGGCACGACAGGCGTGGCACTTCCTCGACACCAGAGGGGGTGCGCAAGTGGTGCGGTCTCTATCCGTTGCAGGCCCGAAGGGCACGGCAGGCGGGACACTTTCTCGACACCAGAAGGGGTGCGCAAGTGGTGCGGTTTCTAAATGTTGCAGGGTGGCAGCGCGCGGCAGGGTTGGCATTTTCTTGGCACCAGAAGGGGGTGCGCAAGGGGGTCGGTCTCGATGCGTTGCAGGCTCGCAGTGCACGGCGGGCGCGGCCTTTTCTCGACACCAGGAGGGGTGCGCAGGGGGTGCGGTCTCTATTCGTTGTAGGCGCGCAGGGCAAGGCAGGCGTGGTACTTTCTTGACACCACCGGGGGTGCGCAGGGGGTGCGTTGCAGGCGCGCAGGGCACGGCATTCTCGCATGCGTCGCAGGCGTGGCACGTCTTCGATGCCATAAAGGGGTTTCAGGCTCGCAGGGCATGGCAGGCTCTGCGCTGTCTCGATGCCAGAGGGGGTGCATAGAGGGTGGGGGCCTATCCGTCTCAGGGTTGCAGGGCGCGCCAGGCGCGGCACTTCTTCGATGCCAGGGGGCGTTCGTTGGGGATGTGGGCGCTACCCGTTTCAGGCTCGCAGGGCGTGGCAAGCGTGGCATTTGCTCGACGCCAAAGGGGGTGCGCAGGAATGGGGGGCGCTATCCGTTTCAGGCTCGCAGGGTTGCAGGGCTTGGCAGGCGTGGCACTTCGCGACAAACGAGGAGGCGCACTGGGGGTTGGGGGGGCGCTATCCGTCTCGGTCTTGTAGTAGTTGTAGTTGCAGTTGTAGTGGTAGTTATGCTTCTCGTAGTATTGGTAGTTGTGGTATTACTTGCCTCGTAGTAGTAGTAGTAGTAGCAGTAGTAGTAGTAGTCGTAGGAGTAGTAGGAGTAGGAGTCTGTGAATAGAACCCGTATACTACCCTCATATATACTCTTTATCCTCACCTCTCCTGCGCCTGGCCGTTTGGGCTCAGGTATTGGACTAGATCGATCAGACCTTTGATCGTGCAGGAGGAACAGATATCCATATTTCCCTCCTCTCCTCTACCAACGGATCAGGGGTTCTGTACCTTTGTACTCTAACCCCGTACACAGGTTATCAGCCCTTTAAAACTCACAGTTCATCGAACCCCGCGTCGCGATCTCGCACGCGGCCTCGATGGAACCCAAGCGGCGCATGCGCCGTAGGGGGTCCATCGGGGCCTCGCGTCCGAGCTCTCCGACGGCGCGACGGCTCGGTGATGAGTTGGAGAGCCTTAGTGTGGACCGTGTAGGTGCCCCAGGTACCCCCCCCCCAGCTCAGACGGGCCCGAGGCGCGGCTAGCTGCTGAACTTCACCGCCACGCCGCCCGCGGGGGGACAGGAGAAGGAGTAGGAGCAGGCAGTAGGGAGTTTCACACGCCTACGTTCGATCCTCCATCTCCTCCTCCGTCGGGGGCAATCCCAACTGCGTCGGGCGCGAGCCCCGCTGGTCCTGATACTCCAGGGCGCTTTCGCGCTAACCGCCGATGGATTTCAGGTGCTGGCACGCCCAGCCCTGCGACCGCTCCTGTAGCGGAGCACGTAGCCACCTTCGAGGAACTCAGTAGACCAGGGGCGGCACAGCCGCAGACGCAGCACCCCAAGGTATCATCTCATGAGACCACGCACACACACACACACGGTCCTAGCCGCAGCTCGTCCTTGCGCAACCGTCGCGGGGCCACAGGCCCATACGACGAAAGGAGGTCGAGCCCGCGCACTGCCTCGCAGAGGCCATGCACTCCTCGCGAGAGGGTGCAGAGGGAAGCTGGCGCTCCCCACCTCTCCATCTCAGACGACCTGCCGGCGGTGACGTCCGCTGCAGGCGAGATAGCTGAGCTCAGAGACCAGGTTGAAACCTTCGTGTCCAGGCAGCACTCTGGACTACTGCAGAGCGTTCAGACGAACGCTGCCAACACTGCTGCTCTACGCCAAGATCTTGACGGCGCCTTGGGGATCATTGGTTCCAGGATCGCCGAAGATCGCCGCATCTTAGGTGAGCTGCAGCACCAGGTCGACCGTGAGATGTCACACTCAGGTGAACGATCGGCGACGGTCGAAAACCTGCGCAACTACCCTCGCGCAGATGGAGCAAAATGCGCTGTTACTTTTATTGCTGTTTTTTTTGGCTGTGTTGTTAAGGTGTGATTTCGTTTTTGTCGAGAGCGTGGTTTTTTATTTTGGGTTTTTGTTATTTTTTTTTTTGTTTTTCTTGTTTTTTTTTTTTTTTCCCGTTATTTTTTTTTTTTGTGATTTTGTATTATTTTTTTGTTTCTAATTTTTTTTCTTGCTACTCTCTTTTGTTTTTTTTTTCCTTTTACTTTTTGGTTTTGTTTTTTTTTGTTTTTTTTATTGATTTGTTTTGATTTTTTTTTTTTGTTATTTAAGTATTTTTTTTGTTCATTTTGATTTGGTGTCTTTTTTTTTGTCTTTTTGATCGTACGCGACACAGGCGTTTCAGCAGTCAGGATTCTTCACGACGAGACCCACGACCAGCTCCGCAACCGACCACCACCATCCGAGGCCACCGACCTTGGCGACGTTCAGTCTCAGATCAACGATCTTCGCTCCCACATGGACCACACTACGGCGACGCTTCGCACCGAAGCACGCACCAACTCGTCGAACCTGATCGGCATGTTGCAAAATACTGAGAGAATTATCACTCAAAGGCTTGATGCGACCAACGCTGTCCTGCAGCCACTCGCTAACCGGATCTCTGAAATCGAGCAGCGTTTTCCTGGTGTACAGGACGCCCTGGCAGAGTTGCGCGTCGGACGAGCCCAGACTGGCCAGCTGGGTTCTCCTCCCACGGTTTACGATTTCGCCCGCCTCACTGACAGGTTGCAGGAGGTTGAGAAGGCGGCGGACCACGCGCAGTATGAGCTCTCCCAGGTCATCTCGTGAGAGAGATACTGACAAGGTACGTGTTGAGGAGCACCTCGCACGTCTGGACAGTGAGTTGGAGGCGCACAACGCCCGTCTCCGAGCCTACGAGCAACGACTTGACCGGCATTCACAACGCTCTCGGGATACTGATGAGTACACACGCCAAAAGGTGGACCAGATACACGAAGATATGACGAGCTGGACAAAACAGCTGATTGACCACACCAACGACACCATACTTCACCTTCAACCTGCAACCGACCTGCACAGGCCGACGGCAGCGTCCGCCGAAGCACCGCACGCTTCTGCAGGACAACAACGACGTACGTCACCAGGAGCAGCCTCCGCGGCAGTTTCAGCACAGACGCGCCGCGTGTATCCTGTGAGCACAGAACCAACTACCGATGGTGTACCGGTACCCTCACAACCATTGTCTGCGGTTTCGGTCAATACTACTACTCCTATCAAGGACTCAGACACCGTCCGAGTCCCTGTCTTGCCTAAGATCACGCAGTTGCTTGAGTGGCAGCAAAAGGTGCGGAAGAATTGTGGAGCCGCCTCAGGGCGACCATCCAAAGCATATGCCTTCCTATGCGTGGCTGAACAGCCCGAATGTACCTTCGAGGACTTACAAGACAGTGGAGACTTCGAGAGCATCGATTGCAAACTCGCTACTGCTCTCAGCGACATCTTATCCTCAGACTTGCGCTACCAGATCAGGCTCATCGAAACCAGAGAGCACAAAGCAGGACGCATGCTCAAAGGACGCCAGATCTACTGGCACATCCTACAGTCCTACAAAGTGACAGAGGTTGATGACGACCTACACGATTTCGAGCGCCTCAAAGAACTGAGGATGCGAGATGAAGATTTGCCGCGCTTCATTACTGATTGGGGCGCTTTACTGTTGGAGTGCCGAGAGGCACCCGACCCAAAGATCTTGGAATCTCTGTTTCGCACACAGATTCGCCGACATGCCTGGATGAAACAGGATATGTACGAATACCAGCGCATGAAGATCAGCGACCCGAATCGTACCTATGAATGGCTCCGACAGCGTGTCCTGGACGTACTGGAGCTTAACCAACTGGAAAAGAATCAAAATAAGTTACGGTACGAACACGAGACTCGTTCTCAGGTGCATGCATGCGCCGCTTGGAAGAAAGGCAAGTGTCGCAATGGTGAGATATGCAAGGCTTTGCATACCTTCTCCAGTGATTGGAAGAGCAGCAGATCTTCCAGAGCATCGACCGCTGGCGGCAACTCTCGCCGCAGCGTTTCAGCCCCTGCGAATCCCAAGAAGCCAGCATCGAAGCCATTTTGCTTCGAGTTCGCCAAGCGCAATACCTGCGCCAGAGGCGACAAGTGCAACTTCCCACACATGGCGCAGTGCAGAGACTTCGCACATAACAAGTGCACCAAGGGCGACAAATGCAAATACGCTCACCTGGCACCTGGCGCGAAGACACCCGAGCGAAGCCCGAGTCGCCCACGGACCTCCAGTCAGGACAGTCGTGGCCGACCGCCGCCCCGCGGATCGGGGAGCCAACGCTCTCCACAACGCGGGGGGGTCCGCTACGCAAAAGACTCACACCAAAGACGTGACAACCGACGCCAATACGACCGCTCTCGATCATCCTCCAGGAGGTCTCCCGATTCTCGCAGCCAATCGAGAAGTCATTATGACAGATCTTCGCGATCTTCCTCCCGAGGACGAGACGGCCGTGGCGGAGGACGTGGCAGCCCGCGTGGCCGCGATAGATCATACGGCAGCGACAGAGGACGTGACCGACGTTCCACGAGCCGCGGTTCGTCCCGTGGTTCTCCCAAGTTCAGGGCACGCTCTCTTGCCAACTATCGCCGCTCTCGCCACTCCGACCGCAGTTGTGCCATGCGTGACCAGACTCTCATGGCCGCCAATAAGGCCACTACAACATCTACCAAACCACGGCGTCGGATACGTTTCGACACACATAACGTGGAATACTACCCTTACATCGTTTCCGGCATGTCCACTCTGGATAAGTGGATGGAGAAGCCGAACGGGGGCGACATTGTTAAAGTACCAGGCCCGCTGCCACAATGGTGGTGGAAACAGAGTGCAGACGCCCTACAACGTTGCCAACGGGAGGCAAAGTTCTGGTATAAAGATCTACATGACTACCGACACGACAAGGGGTCGGTGGTCACACCAATTGCGATTCCAGATTCCGACGACTCTACCATAGAGTCCTCAGAGACACACCAGAAGAAGACAATGACTTCGCAAGTCGACCCTCCACGCTCGACCGCTGCGTTGACACGCTCCTGGGTTCTCGACAGTGGATCTGCGCACCATATTCAGGATAAAAACGAGCTGACGCAGACCGAATCGGATCGCATATCTATTCGCGAGGAGCATATTCTGGAGACCGCCAATGGTGATCGTACTGTCAACGAGCACTACGACATACAGCTACCTGAAGTGGACTTGAGGAGTTCAGCCCTCGCCTTGCCAGATTGCCCATCATTATTATCAGTTGGACAATTGATTGAGGTTGATGGCTTTTGGCAGCTTTGGGACCCAGAGCTGGGCTACTTGCTTCAGGATCCGGGGGGCCAATGGTATAAGGTTCCCGTCAACGACAGAGTTCCAGAATTACGACTCGACGACTTGGTGATGATACCACCACCACGACTGTGCACTTCGTCAGTGCCCAGGCGTCGTCAGCGCAAGCGTTCACCTGCCCGCTGCAACGACATATGCTGGCGTTGCAAAACTACAGAGCAGTCACCACCTACAGATGAGCTGCGGCCCGGCATAGGGACCTGTCCCAAGAGACCACATGTCGGCGAGGGAGGAGGAGCACGGACCGCCACGGTCGAATAACCTCCCGACGCAAATAATGCCGAGTCCAACGTGGATACACACACACCGACTCGCTTACGTCTCAGATGCAGGTTCTCCTCCCACATGCGGGGGGCCTGCAGATACAGCTCAAGCAGATACCGACATCAAGTCGACCTCCCTCGAGGATCTGCCGATGGAGACGCTCATCACAGTGCGCCATGATAGCGATCGCGTTCTTCCAAACAGACAGAAGAAACCGATCGACCCTATGCACTACATGACCCACTGTCCGAAACATCCAGACTGTGAGATTTGTTCTCGCACGATGGCGCAGAACGCTCCGTGCCGACGACAGCGCAAACCACATCCACCGGCAGACCCCACCGACGAGGACACAGCCTACGAGGCCTTCGTCCCGAAGAAGTTCGGGGAGGCTCTAACTGCCGACCATATCGTTTTGGCCAAAGACGATGCTGCCGACAAGCACGGCGACAAGTACGCACTTGTCGCCCTGGACAGATGCACTGGCATCTTCATGGCGTACCCAGCATTACATAAAGACGCAGCTACTACAAAGGCATCCTTCCAGCAGTTCATCGCCGCAAAACGATGAGGCGAAGCACGCGTGCACATATAATTTTGGAGAGCTTCAGAAGGCACGCCGCCAACTGGGATGGAGACATGACACTAGTACTCCTCATCGTCCACAAACGAATGGATTGATTGAGCGCATTGTCAAGATCGTCATCCTCGGTACGAGAGCTGTGTTGCGCATGTCCGGTCTGGGACAAGCCTTTTGCTGTGGACATAACTTTGTGCATGCATCTACGGGCGTTGCCGCCCGGAGCGATGGGCATGCTGAAAAGACAGCTCATGAGATACGTTTTGGCGAAAGTTTCCCCGGGCACTGCATCCCATTTGGTGCTCGGATCTTTTGGAACTGCTTCAATCCCGAGATCAATAACGAGACTGCAAAGTTCAAAGAGAATACTCGGGAAGGGTTATTCATGGGTTACCATTTACACTCTGGTGGACGCTGGTCTGGTGATGATCTTGTCTTGGATACGGCTACATGCGCCAAGAACCCAGACGGCGACCTGTGTCACGTACACAGAGTCAAAGATATCATCATCCCCGACGGCAAGTTCACCTACCCTGTGAAAGACGGTACCCTGCGACATCACAACCCCGAGGCACACGACGAGGTCAAGGCATCTACTTCTCGCCCCTTGGGCGACAAACCTATGCCCGACCTTGCACTTGCCTACCCCAAGGAGTGGGATGATCCATCTATGATGACGATGGACGACAACATCGATAATGCTCCACCTTCGGCCTCCGAGGCTGCCGCACCGGCACCGGGGCCCGATAGCTGGGAACAGCGTGGATATTGCGTCATCCGACACATCCGTACTCCACGCAGAAAATTGTTCATACCAGCGGACGACGTTATGAACATACCTGTACCTGTTGACCAGCTCGATGTGACACGAGACTTCGAGACGACCTCTACCTTCGACGGAGAAAGCGTCTTTCGCGTTGTTTTGGATGGTGTTAGCGCCACAGACCACCGAGAACTGAGCGAGCCTTGGACCGGCCTGGTTCGATTCTATGAGCTCCCTAAAATGTTACCAGACGGCAAAATGGTGGTCCGCGGCCGCGAGACACGCGCACAGACTACTACGCGTCCAGACCACATTCTTCCCGAGCGTTGGAAGACCTTATCTCATGGACAGCAACAGAAAGAAGTCGAATACGCCGAAGATATCAAACAAGCTCGTGAGACTCGTGACCGAGCTGCACTTCGAGTATGGACCCGACAGGACAAACAAGCCAAACATTTCCGCACTACTACAGCTGGCGGACCCACATGGAATACCGTGGAACGACGGATTACGTACGATACGGACAGTGGCGCAGTCATTCGTGACGAGGACGTCAAGGGCGCGACCAACGAAGATATTCTGTATGCCGAACTACCCGGTGGACCACGCGACTTTTCTACAGTATTATACGACCGCCAACCCTCACCTCAGCCTGCTGGAGCCGCACGTGCTCTGGTCATGTCGACAGTGAGGGGAACGACTTCGGGACCGTGAACCCGCTTACACGCAAGTTCACCCCGTCGGTGGCAGTGCCCACTATGCCACGTGAGCCGACATACACACCAGCACACAGAGATAATATTCTTGACTCACCGTGGGCACGCCCAGCCCTTGTTACCAGAAATTTGAGCAAGAAAGAAGTTGCCGCAGAACCACGCGCACAGGAGGCCCTACGAAAATAATACGAGCGCCTTGAGAAGAAGCAAACATGGATGTTGGAGACTGTTGCTGAAAAAGCTGATATTGAGTCACAGGCGATTCGTACTGGGAAGAAAGTCCACGTCTTCAATATCTTGGAGCTATCTTCAGTCAAACATGAAGAACTTCCTCCTGATCTACGTAAATTCAGAGGCCGAGTGGTGGTTCAGGGCAATACCGGCAAATCTGAAACTGGTTTGGCCGCCATCTTCGCCGACGCCGCATCCAGTGCATCGCATATCGAGGCTTCCAAACTTTGTGACGCTACCGCATTATTGCCAAAATATGCAGGCGAGCAAAGCGATGCACCTGGCGCATGCACGCAGGCATTGCTATACGGAGACGGAAGAATCGACCCAGTCGATACTTGGATTACCATACCCAAGTGGCGCCAACCTGCATCTTGGTCTAAATACAAGAATCCCGTGTGCCGATTACGATTGGCACTATACGGACACCCTCTTGCAGGTGTCTTTGGGAACGACAGTGTCGCACATGCCTGGAAAGCGTCGGATTTGAACTTATCCCAGGCTGGGAATGCGTGTGGAGACACAACAAACTGGGATTGATACTTTCAGTATACGTGGACGACTTCAAATTAGCAGGACCAGCCATCAATCTACAAGCCGGCTGGGATCATATCCGCAAGAGCGGCATTGATTTGGATCCGCCTACTCCATACTCTACAACAGGCATACGACGTACCGCAGAACGTTTTTGACAAAAGAATGTCTACCATTCGACCTATGTTGCCTGCACACAGCGATAAAGAATACCATACAGCTAAACAAGTTCGTGGAATACGACATGATATGCTTGGTTTTACTGATCAATTTATTGAGCGCTACCTGGAGTGCGCCTCCAAGCGTACCCATGGGGCAGGGTCACGTCGTAGACGGTCCGACTCACCGAGGGCTTCGTGATCCAAATCGCCTAGCACCTCCGGGTCGGTCGTGAGACCCACCAGCGCGCTCAACGCACGGTCGCGATCATCCAGCCCAGCTGGATCGGTCTACAAACCTTCCACTACGACGCAATCAACGACAGTCACATACGATGACCTACCCGACGCAGAGACCCCTGGCATCGAGGACACCTCCTTTACGGAGTCCGACTACTCCGACGAGGGTATCCTCGGCCAGGGCGCGGCGAGTGTATTGATGAAGATTCTCTACCTGGCACGCTGTTGTCGTTTCGATCTTTTACATCCAGTATGTATGCTAGCCAGAGAGATTACCAAATGGAATACCACATGTAATAAACGCCTTCACATTGTTTACATGGATGGATAGGCGATCCTTCAGACAAGCTATCCATCATGCTCTTCACTGACGCCTCGTTCGCCGATTGCATTACCTCCTCCAAGTCCACTACCGGCGTCTTCGCGGCGCTTGTTGGACCAAACACGTTCTTCCCGGTCAACGCTGTGTGCAAGAAACAAACGGTCGTATCGCACTCATTTGCAGAGTCCGAGATCGTTGCCCTTGACTCGGCGCTACGACTGGAGGGACTACCACTACTCTCATTCTGGGTGGCCGTGGTGGAGGTTGCCATCACCTGCAAAGAGAAGAATACTTGTCTGGGCTGCCTGGGACGCGCCGCCACGGCGATATGTCAGACATTGGCCACCAAAAAGAAGAGGCGTAAGCCATCGCCTCGCAAGGCGTCCCCATACACGGGGATCTTCTCCTAGCCGTAGGCAGCTACCGCTGAAGACGGAGCTACCTATGCCTCCAAAGAGGCGCACGATATCCCATGAGGGTACCGTGCTACACGTGGATCCAGAGCCTGCTCAGGAGAGCAGCTCTCCCAAAGTACATCTCATCGTCCTCGAGGATAACCAGGCCGTGATCAAGATTGTCCAAAATGGACGTACACCAGCACTTCGTCATCTTCATCGTACCCATCGTATAAACTTTAATTAAATATGCGAGACATGCCAATTCGAACATATTGAGCTCAAGTATGTAGGTACAAAAGAGCAAATCGCAGATATGATGACTAAACATTTTGAGCCAAAGAAAGCAGACCTCTGGAGGGATCTATTGGAGCACTCGCTCATCTTTCCTGTTACCCCGTTACAGTGTGCTCCAAAGGATCCAAGGAGACCACCCCGAGGGCCTCAAAGGCCCGATGGTTTACCTCATGTTGCAGAACCTCCAAAACTGGATGGATGTCCGGAGATATGCAAAATATTACTTACCGACAAAGAAAAATGTGTCGAGGTAGGATCAGAATGCGGATTCTTGTGTGTTGGACAAGCCAATCACGAGGGCGTATGTGCATGCATGTACCATATCGGTGTTCCTGCTGCGGCTACCGATTCGCGCACACCTCGATCGAGGGCACGTTCACTGCGCGGTAGACACCGCCGTCATCCTCCCTCGCCACCGCATGATACAGAGAGGTCTAGGACACTTATTATCCGATCGTGCCGCAGCAGTTTTACCACTCGAGCGACGAAGCTTACCAGCATCCTGCTCGCTGTGTGCGAGACGCAATCAAGCGAGATCGGTTCTAACCCCGCTCCCCCCATCCTCGAGATGGACCAGGCACCGCCGCTCCACCTCGACGGCTGGGCCATCGCCTACGACGCCGGCTACGACCCGAACGCCAAGGGCGACGACCGCGTGGGCTTCACGTACCACGCTCAGACTGGTCGCCCTCGTGGTCCCGAGGATGGCTTTGCCTACGTGCATCATCTGCGCTTTGATTGTAGTGCAGAGTATGATCTACGTGTACCCGACGAATCCACCATTGTCGAAGTTACCCGCTCCGCGTCCGCCGACGTGACGAGTTGGATCGGCAAAGTTGATGGAGGAGTCGGCGGCAACGCCAACTACGAGTGCAGTACGACCACGGCCACGCCGTGGATGTCATTCATGAAAGCCATGTGCATGATCTCCAGCCTCTTCACACGTAATTCTTCTGTACATGAAAACGTTCGTGGCTTACATGATCACTTGCATGCTGTGATTCCAAACTCACACCGCAAGTGTCCACCAATGGAGCTCACGACGGTGGTATTAAAGGCAGAGTGGATAATGATGCACAACGATTGGTCAAAAGTTGGCAGTGCATTTCTTGGGTAATACGCTGAGGATAGTGCTCAGGATGCAAACTACTTGTACAAAGATGGGCTTTGTGCGCCTCACGATGTGTACAGTAATGGGTTTACGACTCCCAGCTACGCTCCTAAATTTGATCGCGCTGCGATAAACTACCCGTGCGTCCACCTGGTATGGCCAGGACATCAGATGCTGCGGGACACCTCGGCCACGTTGTCGAGGATAACCTCGTCACCGAAGTGAGGGCGTTCCCCGATCTCACCCAGACAGGCAAATTCCGCCGCAAGCTCAGCACGTGGTTGACTGCGCGCGGAGGATTTGGAGGTATCGGATCAGGCCCCAAGGCGGTGGCAACACCATCCGATCACCCAGACGGCTGGACAATCCTCCCAGAGTATGACGAGAATCATTGGCAGCCATACGAGGAGGGCTCTGCGCTACCCGGAGGAACGCCTACCAAGGAGGACCCTGGTCTTACTCCTGGCGCTGCTGTTGATCCGCTAGAGCTTGCACAAGCAAAATACAGCGCGTTCTGTGGTGGTCGATTGGTTTCTACCCTTCTTTCAGACAACGGGTGGCTTTCACTCATACAGGAGGACCTGGGACTTCTTCTTCATCGTGCCTTCGACCCGTCAGGGCACGCATACAAATGGGCAAATCTGCACGCGGACTCCACATGGATCATGCACCCCAGGAAAGGATCCAAGGCCGCCGCGCATAAGAAGTACCCCAGCCACGGCATCGACGAGCTCATCAGCTCACAGCAGCGAGATGCCCTTGCCAAGGCATCAAATGTCGGCCTCGTGCCTTTATTTATGCCGTGCCTCAAC
Organism: Prorocentrum cordatum; assembly: GCA_963575745.1. Lineage (NCBI taxonomy): Eukaryota > Dinophyceae > Prorocentrales > Prorocentraceae > Prorocentrum > Prorocentrum cordatum. The sequence goes on from CAUYUJ010009657.1 coordinate 31,690, forward strand.
CGTGCAGAGTGCATCGGCGGCGCCACCCTCGAGCACTTGCCGACCGTCATCCGCGACGACATCATGATGTGGGCATTCTCCTTTGGCAATTACAAAGAATGGTTCAAACAGAACGACGCGGCGATTGGCCAGGACTGCATTCTATTGCCAGAGGCTGGTGGCGACGCCCGCTGCGATATGGCACAGCTCCGTGAGCAGCGTATGCAAGTACAGGAGAACCGTATCGCAGCTATCCTCGCAAACCAGTTTGAGTCCACACTCGAGCAGCGCAACATGACCCTCATGATCCGCAAGGCCAGGGGCTTAACGTTGATGAACGACAATGATTCCATGAAATATTGGCGCATATTAAATGAGCTTATATGGGATTACTGGGCTAAAGAATTTCCTGCATCTGTGAAACAAAGACACTACTGCAGAGGCCTCAACGCCATGGTGGTCTGGAGTGCAAACGACATTGCGCGTGCTAACCATGGTCAAACTATGTTGGACACACGCCGCCATCAGGATCGCGCCCCTACTTCCGTGCGCGAGCTCATCAAGATGGAGTGCGAGGGCGGCGTCCCGACGCTTATGCCAGTACATGTGAAAGTGGATCTGTCACGTTTGATTGACGTGATGCAGTACTTTCGTTGCCCCACCGTCATGGGGCCAGGCAAAGCGGCACAATGGGGCGCACACCCAAATTTTGACTACCACACGGGCGACCTGACCAAGACGATGCAATCGCGTGGTCTTACAGTTCTTCCCTCAGACCATTGGGTTGATGCGTGCGACAGAGTCACGCCTCAGGCCTGGCATTCAAAACAGAATAATCACAATCTGGCGACTATTACGACTCAGTTTTGTGATGCAGTATGCTACCGCAATTTCTATGCATTGATCCAGTCATTACCATCGCAGCCTTATCCATTCAGACCTCCTATCCTGACTCCGATCACGGACACACAGGCCTGCACCCAGGCCACAGAGATTATGGAGGCTCTTCAATTTCGTGAGAAGATGACCAACCAGTGGAAGAGGACCCTCAGCCTCACGACGCTGATGACTCAGACTGCAGGAGAAATGGCTCATTGTGCCTGGATGGCATCTTGCGCCAGCGGTACCTTGCTGAAATCAATGCCGTTGGCAACAAGCGATCCATGCATGCCCATCCCTGGACTCGCAAAAGAGCCACCAGCACCATATCCTAGCGATCGTACTAAGGCTATTCCCGATAATGATCCATTCGGCCATGCATACGACGAGTTGTTCAACTATCTTCTGCTTCTGATCAACGACTACCCCGGGGCGTGGGCATCTTGGGATTCAGCTGAAAAGAGAGAGCTCCTTCACCCCAAAATCGTGTAATAAATTCAGGATGCGCACGCTGTTACCTGGGTCGTGTACGAGCAGTTCCTACAGCAGATTACTGACTTGGACGGCGATGACGATTCCACCAAATCACGCATCATCGCAGATGGCAACATATTGAACTCTCATCGTATTGGTCCTCGTATTGACAACCAAGACACTACTATAGCATGCAAAGGTTTCTTCACACAGAACGCCTTGGATCGTCTTGCATTGGGACTCGAGGCCGACGTTCCAACTACCGTCTGGCGCCCGGCAGCTGGGACAGACCAGCAGACCGAGGACGGGCAGCCAGTGCAACCAGGCCCACTGCCTGATCCACTGCAGCCTGGCCCGCAGCCGATCCCTCTACCAGAACCATTGCCGCCTGGTCCGCTTCCGATTAGCACGCCAGCCGATCCTTCGCCACCGGCCCCGCTACCGACAGCCGCGTCAGTCCCGATCCCCGATGACGACACTGATGCGGAGGCGGCGGAGCTGGGGGCAACTCCTGCCGACGACGGACCTTCTCCCGACCAGCAATCGGATACGGTATACATTCTGTCGTGGCAAGACTGTTGCGAGCGTTCCTTGCACGAGGGCACCAGCAAGATCCCGACATTCGACAATGCGTGCACCCCTCGTGAGTACATGCTTCAAGCAGGTTGCGCGGATGATCATCCATACGCACCTCCTCCGCTGCGGGGCACGTCCGCGACCAATGGCATAGCGTGCTTGGAGAACGATGAGTGGATGAGCCAATTGTCATGCGACGATTGTGCGATCGCCCACGCGCCTGACATCGTTCAGTCTGGTTGCTTCCCAGAGTGGAAATGGATATCGCCCCCGCCGTGCGACGAGGTACGCTACGGACCTGAGCTGCTCGAGGAGTGGCTTGGTGACCCTGTTTGGATGAGTAAAGACATCACGACGATGCTACGTCATGAGATTCACTACAACAAGTTCCATATTAATCAGTTCAATGATCGACGTATCAACATATGGCCGAACTCAGCACAGCACAATTGGAAGATTCCAAGCAATTGGAAATCGTTTCAGGATATGGCCCAGTGGAAATTTTAAGAACGCGCACTACACAATGGACCATCCACCGAGGCGGCCATGGCACACTTCAAAAAGGATGGTGGGCCAGACGGATACATGGATTGGACTGACTACTACCCGATCTTCGTCATTCGTGCGTTCCAGAAGCACATTGACCCGCAGAAGAACCGGATCGAGATATATGCCAAACCAGTCCCCGACGGGGGCGATCCCAGCTGCTTCGATTGGAACAGCGTTATCGCTATCAGATGCGTTGGAGGTCACAGCTGCGTCAATCCACTCTCCAAACCATGGAATATGGGCTGGGAGAGCTTGCAATGGACAGACGTGAAGTACCTCCACCATGGCACAACATTTCGTGCCTGGCGAAGCATCCTCAAGTCAGGGATTATTCCAGGCTATATCGATCCGTCTTCTCAGAGAGACAAATACTTTCGAGGATCACCACGCGCGGAGGCATTCTTCAGTTCCAGCACCTACATAGACAACGTTCAAAATAATCCTCACACCTCGGTACAATCGTACAAGTTCAAGCACTACAAGAACGAGGTAGAGCTGGTGATCAACATGGAGATTGCCACAAAGGCTGGATGCAGATTTTGGCTGGGAGCACAAGGCGCTATCATGACAGAGGACGTGGTTGCAGCCGCCGCAGTCATCGCCATTCGCCGTCTCACACCACGCAGTGAGCACGGCAGGCAGATATGGCCGGAGGGCACTACTTGGGTTTACCCGCTACTGGCTGCGAGACAACCATTGAGCAAATACGAGATTTGCGCTGTCCCCCCTGGGACAGACACAATCGATGACCCTCCTGGGATTGCCCCAACTGGCATGGCATACGACGCGGCTCAGCAGCCAAAGACACAGTCCGCCTCAGCATCATCGGCCCAGCGGCCAATCGCCCCTCAGCTGGGGGCGACCCCCGCTGGCCACACATCTGACGCCGACGCTTTGGATGAGACGATGGTCCGTGCTTTGGTCAACAGTTGTGGGCACAACACACTGTATAAAAAATGGTTGATGGCTATATCACATTGCAGAGAGGCCCTGTGGCCCATTACATCAAAGATTACGCAGAAAGATTGGGTCGGCGGTCTATCTTCAATGATGTTCGCATGGGGGACTTCACTATCGTCAAAAATTGGGGCTCTACCAATTGCTACCACTACGACAATCACTTCCCCAAGGGCGACTACAACACGAAGGCGCGCAGGGCCGTATTTATGGACCAATCATTCATGTCGGAGTCTTCGAGAAATTCTTTGCGGTGCAAATACCTATTCTCAACCACGGTTTACGATGGGTCAACATATGGTATTGTGACAAAACATGCCCCTCAAGGGCGTTGTCTTCGCTTTGCCAGTACGTACCGACACCGACCCGAGTCACATGAATGTTGCACTTGAGGGCCCATCTTCATGCAGCGACCAGATCTATATGTATAAAGACTCAGGTGATCTACCATATCTTTGAGTGCCGAGCATTTACGAACCACGTATCCCACGTACGCCGACCAGACGCCCCGCTCCTCGGACACCCGATCCCGACGAGCTGGTGGCAACACCTGCCGAGGACCCCACAGCAGACGACGATAGATCCCGACAAGAGGCAGGCCAATCCAACGAGCCTCTGGTAACGGTCATTGCGGATATGTCGAACATAACACTCGCAGATGGGGAGAAAGCAGCCAATGATACCATGAAGGCGGATTTATCGGCAGAAATTCACGCTGATGAGGACATCGGCTCGAGCATCCTTGATAATATTATCGACCCGCCAGAGGATTTCCTCAACCACCCCGGCTATGAGCCAGAGGATGGTGCAATATGGATCTTGCAATCTTACGACCACCGCATATACCGCTGGACGTCGGAGATGTTGGTGGGTTCACCAATGATAAAGGTGAAACAAACTATTGAGGTACACGCTGGCAGGGCCAACATTGCGGTGGCCAAGATAGAGTCATACTTACGATTTGAGATACAATTTGGGCCAACAACAGAGGCATACCAAATGGATTACGATCATACTCACAGGTGGGCACGCGACGTACCGATTTGCAGTGCAGATTGTTTCTTCAAAAAGATGGCACACTACTTGGACCCAGAAATCATTGAGGAATCGACCGCGGGCATCTTTCATTGGATTTCCAAAGTGTACCAAATCATATTGTTGGACAGCATCAAGGAGCTAAGTGATTTTACAAATGATGCTATCTATCAGAACCATCTTGCCCTCAATACGTTACGTGCTCTCTTCGCACAATTCATCCAGACACACGGCAACCCAGGCTTCCCCGCATGGAGGGAGCCGGTGGAGACACCTGCCGCGCCTGATCAGGATGACCCAGGCGCAGAGCAGGATATCCCCAGGGATCCAGGCAGCGTTGCTTCCGCAGTTCCTGACCAAGAGACCATGGTACAGATCATTGCAGATAAAAAGAAGATCGGCCGCAAGGTGGGCGACAATGACGCCATCTTGCAGGCAGAGGCTACCCGCATCCGCACGGACAACATACACCATGGTGCTACTGATTCTGCGGACACCGACAACTCCGGGCACGCAGGACTGCCGTCAAGGATCGAGATCGAGGGGATCGGCCGATCGATCGCCTCCCGTCCGACCGCTGAGATCAATCGTGATGCACTGGGCCAAATCGGCCGTGTCCTTGCTAGCGGTCTTGACACCCGCTGGGGATCTCGTGGGCACCTTGCGATCTCTGGGGCCCCTGGGGAGATCCAGCATGATATAGCGCGATGTCGGAATTGCGATCGTTTTCTAACTCTCGGAATCGTCGCAGGTGACGGTGCAATTTGTGACATCTGCTGGCAGTACATGTGTCGCTGTAGGTGCTACCGGCAAAGGTGGTGCCGCCGAGAGCGACCTAGCATACCTCCAGAAGTTAAACCACTGGATCAAGACGACCCTCTCCCAGGACGACATCACAAGGTATATGACAGATGGAGCGCGGGTCCAGATGATGGGCAAGCGCCCCATAGCTGGTCAGGAACAGGATAACTTGAGGAGATACGCGAAGAAAGCTGCGGAGAGGTATCAGAGGTGGGTCGACGCAGGCCCCCCTCCTGCACACATGTGCAGGCTGATGGGCGAGACTGAGGACGACAGACCTCTATACCACCCCTTCGCCAATCTCGTTCAGCGTTTCCTGAATGACGTGCGGTTCCACCACCAAATGACAGCCGCTCGCACTGAGACTGGCAAAAAGGCCTTCACCGTCGATGACATGCGTGACGCTTGCGATATTCACGATCGCAGCGTCAAGCTTGGCTTTGCTGGTCGGAGGAGGCGGTGGTTGAACGCTGGTAGACTCGACAGAGGCACGAGGCAAGAGCGTGGACTTATCACAATTGCCCTTCCCCGCGGGGGCGGCACTTGCGAGAAAGTCACGCAGCGCGAGCTTGCCGCGCTAGCCTCCATCGAAACTGCCATGGGTTCTGCAAGTCAAAGGGGGGTGAGTCCAGGGATTGGAACCGATCCGATCGATCCTGATACGCACTCCTCACATTCACATGGCGCCATGGAGCCGCGGCAGCCGCGGCGCCCGCCGCCGCCGCGCCCTGCTCCTGGCGACGCTGCTGGACCCCGCGCCTCTGGCGCGCAGGATGACATGCCCGCTGGGCCGCGCGGCGCCGCCGCGCAGCGGCAGATCAGCGACGCCAGCCGCAGGCCAGCGGCGCCTCCTCGTGCCAAGCGGGCGCGTCGGACAGAGGACTACGCGACGTGGTGGCGCAAGAACTTAGAGGAGAGCCAGCGGGGCCCCAGGTGCTGGGGCTACTACGCCAAATTCTGGATATACATCGGGGACAACAACGACGAGCACGTGTATATCCACGACCTGCGCGACAACGACAGGTTCCCCAACTGGGCGCCCAGGACGCCCTGGGAGACATTTACGACGAGCTACATCGCCGACGACGGCCACAGAGTGTGGGACAGGAGGTTCTACATGACAGGAACCTCGTAGTTCAGTCGGCCGCAAGGCCCACCGCTCGATTGGCTCGAACTTCATATTTATACAGGTTCGCCTCGAGCGGTGGTCACAATACACCCTTGAGCCACCTCAATATGCAAAAGAGGTGGCCCTACTTATACTTGTGAAACCCAAGGCAGCCTCCTAAGGAGCAACGTCGAAGGGAGTAACTAATTTCAGAATGTATTTATGCAGCTGTTCGTGTTCATCAACGCGACTTTGCGCGTGGCCACGCACTTTTTCGCTTTGAGATTTAGACGTGTTTCTTAACGCGATCGTGTTCATCAACACGACTTCATAATACACATGTTTGTTTCGTTTATTCCCCACATCCTGAGTGGGGTTCTTGTTTTCCCAGAACACCCTCTCCTTACCACCCACCTCCCGCTCCATCTTCCATTTCAGGCAATTTTTATCCTACCACACACTCACCATACCATAACCATAGTTCCTACCCACATTACCATTTACCATACCATTACATACCATGCCACAACCTACGTACCATACCGTACCTATTCACACCAATGCCAACACCGTTTACCATACCATACCCCAATACCTCTCCAGTACCATTCCATATCATACCATACCGTTACATACCATACCACCATACATACCTACCATACCATTCCATTACCACTCCTTACCGAATAAAATCCATATTACTACATGGTTTCGTGCCCCTCCCACCCCTCCAGGGGGGGGGGGGGCGCCTGAGCGAGGAGGGTATCCGAAAACCATACTATTTACATGGTTTCGCGCCCCTCCCACCTCTCCAGGGAGGCCCCGCCTGAGCGAGGAGGGTATTTGAAAACCATACTATTTACATGGTTTCGTGCCCCTCCCACCTCTCCCGGGAGGCCCCGCCTGAGCGAGGAGTGTATCCGACAACCATACTATTTACATGGTTTCGTGCCCCTCCCACCCCTCCAGGGAGGCCCCGCCTGAGCGAGGAGGGTATCCGAAAACCATACTATTTACATGGTTTCGTGCCCCCTTGCCCACCCTCTACTGGGAGGCCCCGCCTGAGCGAGAGGGTTTCGAAAACCATATTATTTACCTGGTTTTCGTGCCCCTCCACCTCTCCAGGGGGTGCCGCCTGAGCGAGGAGGGTATCCAACCCATACTATTTTACATGGTTTCGTGCCCCTTCCCACCCCTCCAGGGAGGCCCGCACTGAGCGAGGATGGCATCGAAAACCCATACTATTTACATGGTTTCGCGCCCCTCCACCCTCTCAGGGAGGCCCCGCTGAAGCGGGGAGGGTATTTGAAACCCATACTATTTACATGGTGTCGTGCCCCTCCCATCCCTCCAGGGAGGCCCCGCCTGAGCGAGGAGGGTATCGGAAACCCATACTATTTACATGGTTTCGTGCCCCTCCCACCCCTCCAGGGAGGCCCCGTCTGAGCGAGGAGGGTATCGGAAACCCCTACTGCTTTCATGGTGTCGTGCCCTTCCACCTCTCCAGGGAGGCCCCGCCTGAGCGAGGAGGGTATCGGAAACCCATACTATTTATATGGTTTCGTGCCCC
>CAUYUJ010009657.1:39717-42217 GCA_963575745.1 Prorocentrum cordatum
GCCCCGGCCACTTTATTTCGGCACCGCACCCCCTCCCCCGCTCCGCCCCCTCCCCCGCGCCGTCTCAGCGCCCCCCCCGCGGCTCCAGCGCCCGCCCAGCGCCCCCTCCGCCCCGACCACTTTATTTCGGCACCGCACCCCTCCCCCTCCGCCCCCTCCCCCGCGCCGTCTCAGCGCCCCCCCGCGGCTCCAGCGCCCGCCCAGTGCCTCCTCCGCCCCGACCACTTTATTTCGGCACCGCACCCCCCCTCCCCGTTCCGCCCCCTCCCCCGCGCCGTCTCAGCGCCCCCGCGCGGCTCCAGCGCCCGCCCAGTGCCCCCTCCGCCCCGACCACTTTATTTCGGCACCGCACACCCCCCCCCCTCCGCTCGCCCTCCCCTCGCGCCGTCCGTCCCGCAGCGCCCCCCCCCGCCGGCTCCAGCGCCAGGCCTCAACCAGTCGCCCCCCGCCTCCGACACTTTATTTCGCACCGCACCCCGCCACCACCGCACCGCCCCCTCTCCCCCGCGCAGTCTCAGTGCCCCCCCGCGGCTTCCAGCGCCCGCCGAGCGCCCCTCCGCCCACCCCCCGACCGCTTTTCTCCGGCACCGCACACCTCTGGCCACGGCTCCGCCCCCTCCCCCCGCGACTGCTCAGCGCACCCACGCGGCTCCAGCGCCCTGCCCGCGACCTCAGCCCCGACACTTTATTTCGGCCAGCACCCTCCCCGCTTCGCTCCGCCCCTCCCCCGCGCCGTCTCAGCGCCCCCCCCGCGGCTCCAGCGCCCGCCCAGTGCCCCCTCCGCCCCGGCCATTTTATTTCGGCACCGCACCCCCCCTCCCCGCTCCGCCTCCTCCCCCGCGCCGTCTCAGCGCCCCCCCGCGGTTCCAGCGCCCGCCCAGTGCCCCCTCCGCCCCGACCGTCCTCTCCCCCCCCCCCCCTCCTCCTCCACATCCTCCTCCTCCCCCTTCCTTTTTGTGGAAGAGCCATGGCACACGTGCCACTTGTTTACATGGTTTCGCGCCCCTCCCACCTCTCCAGGGAGGCCCCGCCTGAGCGAGGAGGGTATCCGAAAACAATATTATTTACATGGTTTCGTGCCCCTCCCACCCCTGCAGGGAGGCCCCGCCTGAGCGAGGAGGGTATCGGAAAACCATACTATTCACATGGTTTCGTGCCCCTCCCACCCCTCCAGGGAGGCCCCGCCTGAGCGAGGAGGGTATCCGAAAACCATACTATTTCCACGGTTTCGCGCTCCTCCCCCCTTCCAGCGGGGCCCCGCCAAAGCGAGGAGGGCATCAAGGAAATGGGTCCCACGAAACCGTTAATCTCTTTATGTGGGGAATTCCGTTAGCATAATTCTTTAGAATATGATTACATTGCGTTGATAATGATTTGATACCCAACTCTCGCTTGAGAGCCGGTGGGAACACCTGCCGCGCTCAGGCGCGGCAGCTTTTGATGTTGCTTTAATGTGATCAGATCCTCTTGCTCCGCCCACCCGCGTCTCATTCTTCTCCGCCCTCGAGTGCCGAAGCGTTTTTGGGGGGCGCGCCGAGGGGGCGCCAAAGTGTGCTTGGCGAAGAAACAGGGACCCTGGGTGATCCTTCTTACCTTCTCTCGCCTAATCGTGACCGCTGTCGCGATTGGGGCGCAGCTGATGCGATGCAGATTTCACGCTCAGCTGCCTTGCAGACTTGCGGATTTGAAGGGTAAAAGGGTGACGGGTTCTTTTCTTTTGTTCCCGAGTCCTGCTATCACGGGCGGGATTCGGGGCGGGGGGTGTGAATATAGAACCCGTATAATACCCTCATATATATTCCTTATCATCACCTCTCCTGCGCCTGGCCGTTTGGGCTCAGGTATTGGACTAGATCGATCAGACCTTTGATCGCGCAGGAGAAACATATCCTACCTACCAACGGATCAGGGGTTCTGTACCTTTGTACTCTAACCCCATACACAGAGTCGGAGTAGGAGTGGTAGTAGTAGTAGTAGTAGTAGTAGTAGTAGTAGTAGTAGTAGTAGTAGTAGTAGTAGTAGTAGTAGTAGTAGTAGTAGTAGTAGTTCGTAGTAGTAGTAGTAGTAGTAGTAGTAGTAGTAGTAGTAGTAGTAGTAGTAGTAGTAGTAGTAGTAGTAGTAGTAGTAGTAGTAGTCGTAGTCGTAGTAGTAGTAGGTAGTATAGTAGTAGTAGTAGTAGTAGTAGTAGTCGTAGTAGTAAGTAGTAGTAGTATTCGTCATCGCAGGTAGTAAGTAGTAGTAGTAGTAGTAGTAGTATAGTAGTAGTGTAGTAGTAGTAGTAAGTAGTAGTAGTACTGGTAGTAGTAATAGTAGTAGTAGTAGCAGTAGTAGTAGCATTGCTAGTTGTAGTAGTAGTCGTAGTAGTAGTAGTAGTAATAGTAGTAATAGTAGTGATAGTAGTAGTAGTAGTAGTCGTCGTAGTAGTAGTAGTAGTAGTAGTCGTCGCCGTCGTCGTTGACGTCGTAGTCGTAGTAGTCGTAGCCGTAGTCGTAGTAGTAGT